>MU394073.1:319494-348481 GCA_022578605.1 Camillea tinctor | reverse complement strand
AACTCTATTTTCTTAAAAAATTTTATAAAAATTAGGGTGCCACCACCATGGTTGTTTTTCTATATATTCCCCATATAACCCATCCTATTTTTAATCCCCCCCCCCCCCCCCCCCCCTTTACACAGAAATGACCATGGAGAGATTCAACCTGGTCTATACTGTCCTGGGCAAGTCTATGCAACCACCATCTATGTAACAACACTAAAAGCGAAACAAGGACGCCATCTTCGGTCTAGGAGCGGGGGAGTCTACGTGAGAGGGAAATATGTACAGGTTGCCTTCGAGATCTCCGGCACAAACCGGTTTCTCCCTGCTGCCGAAGCTGGAGCCAATTCCCACACAGGATCAGTCGGACAGTTGGGGAGGACCTAAGAGTATCGTGTTGAGATCTTGTGTGGAGGACGAGAAGGAGCACAAGCTGCCATCGCAACCTTGAAGAAGTAGGCCTCTATAATCATGTCCTGTCTTGGGAAATATTCACGAGCTGACCGCTCACTATACGAGGTCTACAAGCTCGAAGATATGTGAACACGTTATGTTTGTTTGCTTGCTTGCTTAACTGAGAACGAGCGTGTGCATAAAGCTATTATAGGGGTACTGGGTGGTCCAGTCCAGCACTAGTATTCGACACCAAACTCCCTTTTATGAAATCAAGAGACCCCCATGCTTTGTTATCATCAGAGTAAGGTCTGATAACTTATAACCCGGCTCGTCAATCATATCATCTAATGCGGTTCATTCTCGCGTTGGTTACTCTAATCTGGTCGTCGAGTGGATCCGTCTGTGTATCACCGTGGTTAGCTCATGGTTCGAACACAGAGAATACGAGCAGGGTAGTGGGTAGCATACCTTAGCACCGATTCTGTCAATCAACTTGTTACCATGGTCTAGCTCTTCACCCATGGCTTGGCCGATACGCTTGAGCTTGCCGACACCGATGGACATTTGTTCAAGATCACGCTCAATCTGTTCGTTAGCCTCATCTAGTGCCCTGGCACCCTCCTCATCGGAATCGTCCTCAAGTGTGTATTTGGACCGGTCACCACGGTTCGCTCTAGTGAAGGACGAAGGTGCTTGGTCTCTGTTCAACTCGGCAAAGTTCTGTTCCATGCGTGCGTTCTGGCCGAACTTGTCTCTTCGGGACGCCTCGCGAATTTCTCGGTCGGCTTGGTTTTGAGACACGATCCTGGCTTCTTCCTCGGCCGTTCGTCTCTTTTCCGTAAATGGGTTCTTGACGTGCACTGCGAACATGCTCCGGTTGAGACTCTTGAGCTTTTTAGTCTGGGCCTCGGCGTGGCGGTGTGACTCTGTCGCAGTATCCAGCAACTGGTCGGTATGGTGCAGGCGCTCGTTTTGAGCACCGAGTCGTGCATATGTCGCCAAACCGGTGTCGAGTGCTTGGTTCATGTATCGCAAGGAGTTCTGGTTGGTAGTTAAACTGGCCTGGGTTGTCTCGTGAATTTGCGCCTTGGCATCTTTGTAGGCCTCGTAGTCTTTCTCCTCTTCGGTAAGCTCGCGGTGTTCCCCATAGCCACCATAATTGCTAGAGTTTGCGCCAGAGTCCCCGTAAGCACCACTTTGGCCATTAGCCTGCCGTTGGTCCTGTCGTTCTCTAGCACCGGAGAACAGAGCATCGCGGTTTGCATCGTCGTCTGCTGGGCCCAGGCCACCATAACCACCGGCACGTGAGGTGGAAGCGCCACCGCCACCATAGCCCCCAGTGTTGGCATATTTGCTACCCCCATAGCCTGACGATGTGCCATATCTATCATTTCCATAGCCGCTGGGTTGTTGGTTACTAGAGTAAGGAGGCGGGGCGGTGGCGGAGGAAGCGTTGCTGTCGTTGCGGTTCAGAGAAGGAGCACCGTATCCAGCTCGTGGCCCTGGGCCGCTCGGGAGACCGCCACCACGGGCCTGTTGGTAGGGAGTCACGTTGGCGTATTTATTGCCGTCGTTCACATAGGGATCATTCGCGGCTTTGGCCTGCGCATAAGGGTTATCCGACGGGGGCGCGGGCGATCCCTTCTTGTTGCCAAAGAGGGCGGAACGGTTAGCATCGTCATCATCAGCAGATTTCTTGCCAAAGCCGAATTTCTTCATGGTGATGAATGTTTTCTATCTGGTGGGTCTGGAATATATATGCGGTGGATGAATTGGTCAAGATTTAGAAATTCTAGAAGAAAAGAAAAAGGAGGGAAGAGAAGAATAGAACGAATGCTCGAATCAATCGAAGGGTTAAAAGGGTTGATGAAGGGTTGAAATTATGGAGACTGGATTGAATGTTGGCTTGTCTTAGGTTGCGTTTCGGAAAAGAGAGGGGACCTACTTTTCCTTTACCGTAGTCTCTGCTAGGGGGGAGAGGGGGGCAAGGGGGCCGCCTATGTTAGGGTGCGAAGGTAAACGGGTTCAGGGGACTCGTCAGTTCAGGCCGCAGCATCTGACAGTGGTTGGGCCAATGGTGGTGATGGGTGGTGGGGTGAAGGTGGGGGTATTTGATGTATGTATGTAGTAGTGTACAACCACATACATACTACTACTCCGTACATGCTAGCTTAAGGTTAGGTGCTTTTAAGGTTACTGATTGATGCTGTAGTGTACAGAGCAAGAACCTTCATACCTACTACTACTTAGTACTAACTAGGTTACTTAAAGACATAATTCACTTTACTTGCATTGGCGGTTTGCATGGCCACATTCAACCTTCTTGAATAACATTAGTAACATCTGATCCATGTCGATGACTCAATTTTAGATTTCAGTGAAGGTTCTGGCTGGCATTTATAGTGGTAACCCAGAGACCGCTCAACTAATAAGATACCTAACTGCATATATATATATTTCAATTTCCACCGACCGACCATTACTGGCAGTAGACATCCCTATTTCGTTTTATATCGGCGCCAACTGAAGTTCCGGGCCGGTTTCTGCTCTGGCCACGCACATACCAGACCTGACTTAATAAGTACCTACTTATAAAAAGATTGATTGGCCCACCAACGCCTTCTGGATTCCTGTCGATCGCCAGCTTTTAATTGGAATGATATTCTGCTCGTCCCTTGAGTCCCAGACTTTCATAACCTTCCCGCCTTCAGCTCTACCTAACCTATGCTTTATATCTTATACCTACCTATAACCAGCCTTACATGATTATTCGCAAAGATGGCTACTCTAAACTTGCTCTAGTAGCACGATTGTAATTCGAATAGACCTTCGTCCCTTGTTTATAATTATTACTCACCTTTGCTTGTTTTGCTTTTCTGAGCTGAAAGCTCCGACTATATAAAAGATGATAATACGTATACACCGCTTGTCTACCCAACAAATGGAATACAACTATGCATTAAATTCATTACAAAAGACACTTTACTTGTTAGGAAGGAAACGAAAAGGGGAATTCTATCATACCGAGTCAACAACACAGTCGATTCTCCCCAACTGACACCCTCACTTTGAGCTGTAGGTTTGAGCCATACAACAGCATTAACTTGACTATCTACCTAAGCATGGCCTCGATATTCACTTTTGACCACAACCCGCCACGGGTAAACTCACCCTGGAAATCGGGCCAGGATGCCGTGAAAAGACCTCAGGTGGAACGATCCGTATCCACCGGAGCTGCTGTTGAGTCAGGGCATCCGTCAGATTCACAAGTAGACAGATTGGAAGCCGAACCACAGGATGGTCCAATCGAGTACAAACTACACCTGCTGTTGCGCCCACGCAGAACTTATGAGACGATGAGCACCACTTTGGCCGTCTCTGGGTCTCAGGCCTCCCGGCCTCCGGGAGACCCAAAGCCGGCTAAACCACATGGCTTGCCACTTGCTTCTTCAAATCAGACCAGGCAAAACCGACTACAGCATTTAACTACTCAACTGCTTTGGAGACTGCAGCAGTCGTCGCCATACCATTCCTCTGCTAGAGGAGAGTTAATAATACCAAAACTTCCCGACGACCATGCTGAGCTTTCCGCCTTGGAGAAGCCGGCCAAGCTGCTTCCTGGGCTAGAAGAATCTAATGGAGCTCTCTATGAAATAGGGGTAGCTGACGATGGCACATTTGTTGGTTTGACAAAGGAGGAGATGGATGAAAGTATGACGACTCTCAAGATCATGGCTGCGAGCTTGGGTTGCAGAGTTGAGGTACAGCGTATGAAGGCTGTTGGCACTTGTGAATGGATAAATAGTCCAGATGCTTCTTCCAAACCTGGAAAACCTCAACTCCATCATGAAGACCTATGGGTGGCCGAAGCACTAGTTATGCCAATTTTAAATCCCCAGTCTAGATCTAGTAATGGAAGCTCTAGGGGGGCCAACGGCCACCTCAGGAGAGGTGCATCAACCACCGAACAACTCCGTGTGTCGCTTACGGGGCCTACCACGTCGGGGAAAACCACCTTATTGGGCACCATTTCCAATGGACTTCTTGACAACGGCCGCGGGAGCAGCAGGATAAATCTACTGAGGCATCGACATGAAGTTGCCTCTGGGCGAACCAGCTCTATTGCCCAAGAGCTCGTTGGCTACCAGGGTCAATCGATTCTCAACTACAGCGTTGATAATATCAATGCATGGCCAGATATTCATGACAGAGCCGAAAATGGCAGACTGGTCTTTTTCTTGGACTCGGCTGGACACCCACGATACCAGCGGACAACTCTACGTGCCCTGGTCGGATGGGCCCCTCATTGGACATTGCTGTGCATCGCCGCAAATGATGATAGCTCCGTTCATCCTAGTGCGCACTCCTTGTCCGGCGCAGATGGGGCTATGAGTGTTGGCATAACGGCAATGGATCTAGCTATGGCGCACCTCGACTTATGCCTGAAGCTGGAGATGCCCCTAGCTATTCTGATCACCAAGACTGAGTTGGCACAACGCGCATCATTAAAAGACAAGCTGAATACGGTACTCACGAAAGTCAAGGCCACAGGAAGAATCCCTAAATTATTGACATCCCCCGTATGCGAAGGTGACAACGTTGCGGAAGTGCCCGAAGCAGACCTCAGGAAAGTTCAAGCAGAAGTGATCAACGCTATTGGGGCATCGGGTGATGCTCTTACTATCGTCCCAATTGTTCTCACCAGTGCTGTGAAAGGAATGGGCATCGGGCTAACTCACGCTTTATTACGTAGTTTGCCAGTGCCGCCCACACCAACCGCCCGAGACTTCGTACCCTTGGCTCTCAACCCCGAGCAACCAGATGCTCTGTTCCATATTGACGAGGTATTTGAGATGTCCCTTAGTCGCACCCAGTCAAACGAAAGCGCTCCAGTGGTCACTGGATATCTTCGCTTTGGGAGATTGTCTATAGGAGACAAGGTAGTTCTAGGACCGTTCCCGGCAGATGAGGAAGATGCCGGATATCTCGTCCCAAAAGACCACCCCTCCCCAGGTTATGGTCTGTCTATCCCACACCCGTCCTCTGCCGTGTTTGCGCGTCTTAGCGCACGGAACAGACATTCTGCATCCAGGATAGACGGCGAATGGCGAACAGCAACTATCGTCAATATCCGTGAACTAAGGCTTCCAGTGCAAACGATCGAGGCCGGCCAAGCCGGTTCAATCCAAGTTGTTTTTGACGAATCCGTTGACGATGACATGTCGGATGACGACACACTTTTCGAGAGGCCAAGGGCGCCGATAGCTAGAATTCGCAAAGGTCAAGTTCTAGCCATGCCAAGCCAACACATGATTGAGACGGGACTCTCACTTCAGGCATCTAATGGTTTTACGGCTTCCTTCAAAACGTCAGACGTCAAGTCGCTGGTCGTGGGTAGTCTAGTGAACGCCTATGTTGGGATGATCCGTGCTGCCGTGCGAGTGCTACGAGTCACACGTCAAAGATCCAACTGGGACCAGCGAAAAGTAGTGTCCGAAGACAATGAGGACATTTTCGGGATGCATGATCACCTTGAACTAGAACGCACGAAATCGGAAGCGGACCTTGGAGATTACGATGCAGAATACCATGTCTCTTTAGAGCTTCTGACAAACAGAGAGTGGATAGAACTAGGTTCCCGAGTTGTCCTTCTGGAAGGGGGCATCAAGGATAAATCAGGACTTGAGGGTTACGTCGGTAAGGTAATCGAGATTGCGGAGTAGACTTGGCCGACCATTGTTGAGCGACGGACGGAACCACGCCAGGGTCTAAGGCGTTAAGGGTGGTAGTTTGTATAGAGGATTGTTTAGATATCAAAGCCAGCGGTAGAGATTAGCGATATTAATGACATTTGCATCACATGGGTTGCCTTATATAAGCGTCGATGTGTGAACCAGTATATCAAGTTGCTCATATCACACTCGCAAAGAATAAATATGAACTCTCCTCCCTAAACCTGAACCTGTAAACGCCAGCCCAATGACCACCTATAGCTATGACTAGTGCTCCGCCGCGACGACACGGCAGCAGATGCTACTACGCCCTCACCAGGCCGTAGAATAAAGTCCAGGTCAATATGTAGCCAGCCAGCCCGCCGAAGACGCCGCCGAACCAGAACTCGTACTGGGTGCGGAAGAACCGGCTCGTGTCGAGGAGGCCGTGGCCGGACTTGAGGGAGGTCGGGGCGACGCGGATGGCGTAGAACAGCACGGTGGTGAGCACGGTGAAGACGAAGTAGAACAGGAACCCGCTGTAGGACTCGAGGCCCAGGATGCCGGCGGCGGCGCCGAAGATGGAGGCAGTGAGGTTCTGGAGATTGGATAGGGCCTGGTTATTTGGGGGGGAGGGGGGAGCAAAGAAAGGGTTAGCTAGCTAATCGTGGAGGGAAAAGAGAGGGTTTCTCTTCTTTGTCTTTCGGAGTTTCTTTAGGAGAGGGGAGGTGGGAGAGGAAGGGAGAGGAGGAGGGGAGGAGGAGGAGGAGGAGGATGGGTTCTAAAAAAAGAAATAATAGAAAGGCTTGGGTAAGATATAGGAGAGTAACCAGGTAAATGTAAATATGGGAGGTGGGTGGAATAGATAGATCGAAGCTTTTGTTTCTGTTGATTTTTGTTTGATTCCCATATCTCTCTTTAATTGGGGCAATTATCGTGTTAGAGATTAAGGTAGGATAGTTTGTATATCCAGTTGATTACCTTTCTCTCTCTCTTTCTTTCTGCCCCCCCCAATTACCCCCTTCTTCCCGCCCCTCCTCTTCTCTCCCTCTCCCTCTTCTATCGTCTTGTCTTTTTTCTGTCTGCCTCTTTCTTTTCTCCTTCTCTAACTCTCCCCCCCACCTCCTATTTGACGGATTGGAATAGTTTGAAATAGTTTGTTTGACTTGGGTTTGGCTTGTCTTGTTTTGAATCATGCTTTAAAACCTGGTTATAACTGACCTTTGTGTTGTGCATCACCGACTCCGGCACAATCGGAGAGATTTGAAAGTCCCTTTCCGTCGGCATGATTGCGTGCGGTGTCTTGCGGTTTCGTGGTTTGTTGTGCTGTCCGCGGTTGATGAGGATCTGAGGTATGTAGTGTTGTTTTGGAGATTAGAAAGGACTAAGATGGATGTGGTGTAAGTAGATCTTCTATTTCCTTTGTCCTTCAATGGATCGGTTTTAGTCTAAGGTTAAGTTGTATGTACTTTTAAAAAAGACAGCTAAGCTAGCTGTACATGTAGGTAATGTTTGATGTACAGGTCCTCCCAACCCGTACCACAGAAGCTTCACTGCATGTACATGTTTCATCTGCTATGTCGGACCGTTGGCAGGCTGCAAACGGGCTGCAAAGCTGCAAAAAGGGTGAAAGGTACCTTTAGGTAGTACCAACTTAGTAGTAAGTTGAGGCTGGAAATTACGTAGTAGTTAAAGGGTGGCTTGTGTCTTATTGTGGCGCGACCCACTGACGAAACATTTCGATAGTAGATTGTCTACTAGATTGAGTGGCGAAAATAGCCTGGTAACATGGGGAAGCTCCTGACGAGGAGGGTCTCGGACATTAGCTTCCTCCCTACCACCCTGGTGATCCCCCCCAACCCTTGTAATGGCAGTGTATATGCAATCTCGAAGTCAAATGAACAAAAACAGCGAACCATCTTCTTTCAAGCAAGCATCCGTTACATACAGTCCGTAGCCCGAATCCTTTCTTTCTGACCTTTGTAGTCTGTCCTCTCACTTGATTCTTCTTTTACTTTTTTTTTTTTTTTTCTTAATTCGGGTTTTCTTTTTATTATTATTCTTATTCTCATACTATTATCATTCAAACGACACAACGATTTAAACCGTCTCCAAACGTTTATTCCTTTTTTTTTTCTTTCCCGATTCGTACTCATATCTTGTATAATTCCCACTCTTCCACCCCCTACCTTTTTGGCGTATTCCTCCGGTGTTCCTGAAGACGAGCGAAGCCATTGTGATCTCGCGCCAGATGGACGCGATCCGTCGTTCAACCCGGTAATTACATGGAGACTCACGTAGATGAGGGATCGCCTTTGAGCAATTATCTTGAAGGTATGCTACGCTATAATTCGCAGTATTATTCATGTTTGCCTGTGTGTGCACATATGTGTGTATGGTGGATGTGGATATGGGTGTGGGTGTGGGTGTGCATGCAAGTGTACGTGCACCATTGCCACCCTCAGCTTTACTTCACGGCAACTCCTATAAAATAATAACCTTCAGCATTCTGACCGCATCCGTTACTTATAGGCACGGGGGAAAGGGAGGATCCAGAGTGGCAGGAACCCGAGGTGGATAGGGATACGGATAGGGATAGCAGCGCCTCGCCGCCGCCGAGTCCGCGAGACTTCGCTCCCAGGGGTCTTCCGAAAATCAGAAAAAAGTTCCGGGAGAGAACATCAGGCCCAATGCAAATCGAAATCCCTAGTCTGCCTACGCATATCAGTCTTGAGTGCATACAGAGCCATGCCTCCCCTATTTTCGAGTCACTTCGGTTACTGCTTGAGGCGGTGACCTCGTCCATCGACCGCACTCGATCTACCGGATTCCTGGAGCGGTTACGTCTTGCCATTGTGCAATCCCAGCTTTTGGACAACCCCCTCGTCCTGGGCTTTCAGCCACCGACCGAGCTAACAGTTTCGCAACCGCCTCCCGAGGCAAACTTCCATGGAATCACTACTTCCGGCGCCTTTGCCGCGGCGGTGTTTGGTTTTGGCGCAGCATCCCTTGTTAGGTGGTTCTCTCTAGGGGGCTTACTACCCACGTGGAAGCGGCTTCTAGTATCCGCCACATTCGTATTTGTGGTATTTTCCGTCACTAGATCGTATGTGCGCAGAGAGACGTTGAGGAATATTCAACGGCAGGGTCTATTGGAAGCTGCGTCATTCTTCTCGCTTTCCCGAGAGTTTGACTGCGCCAACAGCGCTGCCCTCAACTTTGTTATGGAAGTTGAATTGGTGTCCCGCGGATACCGACTGTAAATTTCCCCCTCCTGCACTTTCATGACGCATTGAACTAACTTCCCCCCCAGAAGCACACCAATCCCCCCTATTAGCCGGCTGGAAAACAATGGCCAAAGTGTCAAATGCGTCCAGCTGAGACAGGCTCTCCGAACAAGTCTAACAGAGGTGATCTCAACCTACTATCAGACCGCCTTCACGATCTGGGCCTTCGCGGAGCAAACCGAACTTTTGCAGCTGCAGTCGCAATATCAGTTCACAGTTGCCGATGTCGTCGAGAGGTTTCAAGCATTTTCCCGGACGGACGCTCAAAGTGCCGAGAAGCTCCAGCCATTGAAGGACGCGGCGTTTCTCTTCCATGATATCCGAAAGGTGTTCTTGAGCGGGCTCCTCGCCCTACATAGCGTAGGAAACGATACCGATCACCTACGTTTCAGCACAGTATTGCAGGCCTTCAGGCAACTGAATGTCGTTACTCAGCAGGCCTACACGCGGATGCGGGATATGTTGGCTGAGAGCGATTGTAAGTTAATCATAAGAGTTGCATCTCTGTATAATTCTAACAAAATTGGATGTAGATCAAATGCCCAAGACTCCGAGAAGTCCACAGACGCCCGGTCAAGATCGATGGCGTCACCAAGTGCGAAGGCTCAGCTCTATGACGATGAATATCCGGAGTGTGCAGGCTAAACTACATCTCCTGCGGGAAGAGTCGTCTAAGGCGCTGAACGAAGCGGATGATATTAAGGATCTCGGTCCATTGTTCATGGCCCAGTACGATTCGATCGGACAGGATTTGCGAGATTTGATGGAAGCATGGCAGTCCGGCAAGGCGACGTTGGCATCGGGGATCGACAGGAACGAAAAACGCATTTCGTCGATCGGTTCAATGATGTTGTCGCCAACGAGCACGATGAGTGGCCAGACGATCACTGAGGAGGATGAGAGTAGTCCAGACGAACGAGAGCCAGGCGTTGACGATGCGTTGAAGAAGCTGAACGGCGAGTCATCACCGAAAGGGTTCGCACACCCAGACATACCGGTCGAGAAAGAAGTTTTCGAGGCTATTTCGGTGCCGCGACCCAGGAGCATGCTTACTAGAGAAGAGAGAATCATCCGCATGAAGGAGGATCGCAAGATCAAAGAAATGGCCAAGGCAAAAGCCGACGCCCATCGCGGCATGATGCGAGAGCTGCAGGGTGTACTCGAGAGGAAGCCTTCCAATACTCGGGTCTCGCTGTGATTAAGCATGGTTTGAATTTTGCTCCTGTAGCAGCTGTTAACGAGGAAGTCATGATACGGTGAATTGGTGTACGGCGCATTTAGTTCCTTGGGATAGATGGGGCGATTTGATTACGAGGATAAGGGAGAGCCCTAGATCAGAGCACAGCGCGATGCTCTCTAGGCAATTTTTTTTCTTTGGATTATTGGATTAGAATTACTTTACATACCAGGCATTGGCCTATCTACTACCTACCTACCTACCTACTCTCATACGATCTTTTGAAGGTAATGTTTTTTTCTTATTTTTTTTCTATGTCCGTTTCTGTATATGTATATATATGTAGAGCACAACATACCGTGTACACATCAAGCAACCACCAAAAAAACCATCTCCAACGGAGATTACTTTTCTGAAGCCATCAATATTGAAAGGGCTTATCATCAAATCCAAAACTTATTTTTATCAATCGACTTCAGGTAAACTGTTCTCAGTGTGAGCTGGACTTGACTTGAGAGGTGGGGGTGATACTCTCATTAGGTTAGAATAATAGTTGATATATCTGATTGAAATAAAGAAGTTTCTAAGATTTTGTACCAAGTTAGCAGTCTGAGAATTGGAAAAAACAGTGATTATGTCAACTTATACACTTTTATATAATACATGTCTCCTGTCTCCAGGGCTCTTAGTCTATTTAGTTAGTCTGCCCTTATTTCTAGCCATTGGTTACTCAATGATAAGCATGTGAGAACTTGCCCAAAGGATAAAGATGCAGGTGAAGGATTGGGGCTAGAGTATGCTATTAAAAGAACACATCTAGAGTCTATATACCTAACACGTGCAAGCACGTGGTACATGTATACTAGGAATCCCAGAGCTGGTAGTTGCTTACATGTACACATTCAGTGTACATACCTACACTACTACACTAGAGTCCGTAGCTGGTAGCTGCCTACCGCTAGGTTAGGTATATGTAGCTGCCTTGACTTAGATGAGTAGGTGCCTCATTAGGTGGTTGGGTACAGGCTATATGCCCCACAATTGGCTCGCGCGAGTTTCGCGGTAACCCATTAAACTATTGGACGCGTTTTCTCTTTTCTCCACGCGATTATTTGATTAATCCAATTCTCTTCCTTTTGTCAATTACAACTTCGTCGACTCCAGCACTTCTTCACCACACAACTCCTCCAGGCAAAAAAAGCCACCGCACAATCAACACACCGGCGAAGCACTGCCTTTCAAATTAATTCTTCTACCCGATTTCTAGAGTCCTACAGCTCTACAGTCAATTCAGTCACAATGCTGGAAGCAAGACTCAACCAGGCTCAGGACCTGAAGAAGGTAAAACAGCCTCAAACCCTTCCATCCTGTCCCAATGCAGAACATACACATACTAACAGACCAAGGCGGTGGATGCTATCAAGGATCTGGTGCAGGACTGCAACTTCGATTGCAATGACTCGGGTATCGCCCTCCAGGCCATGGACAACTCGCACGTTGCCCTCGTATCCATGATGATGAAGGCCGAGATGTTCTCCCCCTACCGATGCGACAGAAACATTGCACTTGGTGTCAATCTTGTCTCTTTCACCAAAGTCCTACGAGCGGCACAGAACGAGGATGTCTTGACACTCAAAGCCGAGGATGCACCCGATTCGCTCAACCTCGTCTTCGAGAACAGCAATGACCGCATAAGCGAGTATGACCTTAAGCTCATGGACATCGACCAGGAGCACCTGGGTATCCCCGAGACGGAATATGCGGCTACCATCTCTATGCCATCCGCTGAATTCAAGCGTATCTGTACCGATCTGATGGCCATGTCCGAATCTGGTAAGACCCATCCCACAGCGTTTCTATATATATATACACCTAGCATTATTCAAGGACTATTGCTTACTGTCATTTTATATAGTCACGATTGAGGCCAACAAGGACGGTGTCAAATTCGCTTGCAGTGGTGATATTGGTAACGGTTCCGTCACTCTGCGAAGCAACACAAACGTCGAGAAGCCCGAACTGAGCATTGACATCGAGCTAACGGAGCCCGTGTCCCTTACCTTCTCGCTCAAGTACCTCGTCAACTTCTGCAAGGCTCAGCCTCTATCTTCTAGCGTCAGGATCTGCCTCTCTAACGAAGTGCCCCTCCTGGTCGAGTATGGACTGGCTGGCAGCAGCTACCTGCGTTTCTACCTCGCACCCAAGGTCCGTTACATTTTAATATTTTTTTAACACCCAAAGTACCCCAAGAAGAAAAAAGAATATCCCAAACTAACATAAGAAAATGTACAGATTGGTGACGAGGAGTAATGCAATGATGACGGAACGTACTTAATGACGGATAAAATTGACCATGATACCACGCCGGGCACCCCAAAGCAAATAATCACTCCTGCTGCTGCTGCTATTACTATTACTACCTCTACTACCACAGGCTGCCTCTGGCTTTACAAAATGGATGAGATATCATCTGGATGAAACATGGATCTGTTTTTTAGTATACCAGAGTTTTAGAACCTTGGTAGAGCTCGTGGAAATCCTTCACGGGCCACAAGATAGTCCGTACGGTAATAAATAAAAATTCTGAGACATACATATATCTAGACCCCTATCCAACATTGTGATGATTTGTTTTACTCTGTACTTACATGTAATTTATAGACTTATTTCCTTCTCATTGACGGGTACTTAGGTAAGTTAGACTTGTAGGTTACCTAGATAGGTAGTTAGACCTTAATAATAAATATGACGTCTCGTGTTGTGGGATATTCCATGGATAGAAGCGGTTTAGTGCGGGGTTATTTGGAGGAACGCGGGGCATCTGCTTATTAGACCAATGGACCCGTAACCTGGCCCCGAGGAAGAGGAGTTGTAAGGTTACCAGTTTCCTCTCGTAAAAGAAAAAAAAATGTTCGAGTCATGAGATAAGTACTGATTAGGTAGGTAAGCGGGTATAAGTCAGAGTTGACTTACACCGGCTTTCGGCGCATTCAATTAACGATTACTTGTGAACCTTTATTCCTACATACTACTATACCTAACATATCTACCATTCTTTAATGTTGCCAATATAGTTTCTATTTTCGCTGATACAGACCCTCCCCTTCCAAACCAACTTACTACTACAGTTACGTTACTATCCGTTTAACTAGTAAAAAACTACTGTATAACTGTAAATTGAAGTCTACACGTGCGCATTCACACACATATACAAACCCTTCCTGTTCCGATGAACCCCGAACCACCAGTCCCCGAGACGAGCGTCCTGGCCGTTGCCAGTCATGTAGGAAATAACAATACTCCATAGGTCGTGTCTTTGTAGCTAATATCTTTTCTCAAGGTCGTCTCAGGGTGAGTTTCCCATATTGCCGCTCCCGCATTGGATGCTATCTGTCGAGTGCTCATGTTGACCGACTTTGTTATACAGGAATGTCGGCAACAAGGTTGCCGTCTTCGTTCTACAGTCCATGGGCTGCGAGGTATCTGCCTTGAATACTGTACATTTCAGTAAGCACACTGCGCCTCTAATTCTTTGTTGATCATATCACCAGGATGAGAGACATGTGGTATCCCAGAGAAAAGGTTAGACTGACGGGCGATCAACACAAAGGCAACCATATGGGGTATAGGCAAGTGAAAGGCACACGCACCACAGCTCAGGAGATCACCGACCTATGGGAGGGCCTCAAGCAGTCTTACCTTGACGACTTCGATGTTATGCTCTCAGGATATGTACCGGGTGCCGCGGGTGTAGAGGCAGTCGGGAATATCGGCAAGGAGCTCAAGGTTAGCTCCGAGAAGAAGCCAGGCAGTTTCTTCTGGGTTCTGGACCCAGTGATGGGCGACAATGGCAGAATATACGTTGCTGAGGACGTCGTGCCAGCGTACCAAAGCCTCGTTCACCACGCCGACCTAATACTGCCGAACCAGTTTGAAGCTGAGTCAGTCTCCCCCTTTTCTGTACCTGCTCTACTTCAATATCCCACAGGCTGGTTACCTGTTTGAATCAAGCACCATATCTCATCCCGTGCTATGATTAAGGTGTTCTATCTCCCTAGCTAATTTTCTGAGGACACAGGCTACTCTCTGGTGTCAAGATAATCGACTCCGCCTCTCTCGAGCGCGCGGTCGAGGTCCTGCACGAGAAATTCAATATACCGCACATAGTCATCACATCCGTCTCTCTTCCCCTAAGCCCCTCCCAGGTCCCCTCTATCGCCAGCTCGCGCGCCCAATCCCCCGCGCCGCCGCCGCAACCACAATCCCAGCCTCTGCGCACCATGTCCGTCGTGGGTTCGACGCGGACCTCGGACCGGCGGCCGCGGCTCTTCAAGATCCACTTCCCGGTGTACGACTGGTACTTCAGCGGGACGGGGGACATGTTCGCGGCGCTGATGGTGGTGCGCATGCGCGAAGCCGTACATAACACCAGCAACAACAACAACAACAACAACAACAACAACAACAACAACAACAACAACAACAACAACAACAACAACAACAACAACAGCGGCAGTACGAAGCTCGAGAACACGGCCTCCTGGCTCAGCCCCGACGACGTCGACGTGCTGGACCTCCCGCTCGCCCGCGCCGCCGAGAAGGTCCTCGCCAGCATGCACGAGGTGCTGGCCCGCACCTCGGAGGCCCTGCCCGCGCAGATGCGCGACGCGGCCGCGCGCCACCGCCGCAGGAGGGGAATCGCCCCCGACGCGGAACTAGACGATAAGACTATGCACCTCCTCCGCTGCCGCACCACCGAGCTCAAGCTCTCGCGGGACTTGCCCTGTCTGAGGGATCCGACGGTTGAGTATCGCGCTGAGAGGATGTGAGATGTGGATTTAAGATCATGTTGGAAGAAGATAAGAAAAGGGGAAGAGAGAATGTGTTATCTAGGTAGTCATGGTTACGGTCATCTATCCTTTTTTCTATTCTCCACAATTATGCTGAGCACGCATACTCTGGATATTCTTGAATAGAAGGAGAATGATATAGCATGGGGACGGTTTCTCTCTCTCTTTTCTTTCTCTTGACACGGTTTCCCCCTTCCCTCTAGGGTGTAGGGTACATCATATGCATGAAAACTTTGTAGAAGTATAGGAGGAGCATTAGCATTAGCATTAGCATTAAAGAGAGAGGAAAAGAGATATGGATTGTTTCAAGAAGAATGGCAGATTGGAGAGTTGAGTTTAGAGGGTTTAGGCATAAGGGGGGAGGATCCTGTAGAATATGTAGGTAGGTAGGTAGTAAGCGATGACTGGATGGTATCACCTCTTTTATAGGTGTAATCACATCATTTTTCTTCATTATTGAACTTTTTTGTTTGTTCTATTATAGCTTTTTCTTCTTTCTATCTTTCTTAGACGAGCCAACTCGTATGATCACTATATAGCTAGGCAAGTGGTTTATAGATACTATATCACCTCTTCCTATACTATCTAGCTGAGGTAGATTATCTTAGTTGCTCTATGATGACCCGTTTCCTTTTGTCGAGCTTTGGGATGACAGGGTTCACTGCGGTAGGAATCTCGTACATTCGGTCTATTGGTGTTCGAATAGCCAGTTCTTGGGGACTTCTTGTCCATATATTTTTATTTTATTTTCTTCCGATATCGTTCTGTAGGACGGACGTCATATGGTGATTCCAGCTATGACTGTCGTAATTCCACATCTATCACATCGTGTGTGTTTTTTATTTTCCTGTAGCCATTTATTCCGCTCCCCTTTTAAATACACCCTATCGTTAGACTCGTCATCACATATATCCGCCATTCCTCCAGGCAATAGGCAAAACCCCTCCCCACTTTCTACCCTAGGTATGAGCCAACCCCAGACCAGATTCGCCAGATAAACCTGCCATGGAAAAAAAAAGGCAAGTTTAAAATTTTTTGGTTTAGTAGTATTTAACTGGTACCCGTGCTGCCGAACCCGCCAGCACCGCGCACGCTCTCCTCGAGCTCGGCCACCTCGACCACGTCGGGGGTATAGATGCGCTCGACGACGAGCTGGGCGACGCGGTCGCCCTCGGCGACGGCGAAGTCGGCCTCGCCGTGGTTGAACAGGAGCACCTTCACCTGGCCACGGTAGTCGGCGTCAATGACGCCCGCGCCCGTGTCGATGAAGTGCTTCGAGGCTAGGCCGGAGCGGGGGGCTATACGACCGTCTGTGAAGAAGGAAGAGGATGTTAGTTTAAGGGTTTTTTTTTCTGCATCTTTATTTGGAATGAAAACATACAGGTCCCGGCGGGCACGGCAATGGCAATGTCCGTGTCGACGAGGGCCTTGCCCCGCGCGGGGATCGTGGTCTCCTTCGAGGCGTACAGATCGTAGCCGGCGGCGAAGGCGGACCCGCGTGTGGGCAGGCGGGCCTTGTCCGAGAGCTTCTTGATGAGCAGAGGAGGGGCCTGGTCCAGCTTAGGGACGGCAACGGGAGCTTCGTTGTTCTCGGCCATGGTGCTGTGGTCAGTGCTGTTGTTGTCGGTCTTGACTCTTTTGGCGGGAGGAGAGGTTGGGGTTGCGGCGGTGGTGGATTCTGTGGTCATGATATAAATTAATGGTTAGGGTAGGGTTAACAAGTAAGTAGAGGTAGAGAAGGAGAGAAAGAGAGAGCCAATTGCACAACAAGAAAGCAGAGGGAGGGAGAGAACAGAAAGATAGAGGAGGGGAAAAAAAGATGCAAGGTAGAGGACGGAAGAGAGAGAGAGAAGAATTGGGGTTTTCTGACTTGTTCCGAGATCGTTGGCTGAAGTGCTCGTCTTGTTCCGCTGTGAGTGGTAGAGAACGACTGGTAAAGTGGGCTGGGCGTAGTGAACAGATTTGACAGGATCTGAATTGTAAAGGCGGTGGAGTTGTGAGGCGGCAAGGCGCGTTGGGGACGCGTTAATGAGAATGCGGGATTGGCGAATCAGCATCTCTCAATAGTAGGAGTAAGTATGTAGGTTATACAGGTACGAATGAATACGTAGGATACAAACTACATATGGATAGGAGGGGGGGGAGGGGAGGGCAATAAGGTCCCCCGCAAAGTTGTTATACAGTACCATCAATGTACTTTCAATGTACCCTTCTAACCGTCTAGAATGTATTCAAGTGGGAGACTAATCAGTAGTAACCTAAGTTACCTAAATATATTCGGTAGCCTATCAATTTACTTACCTCTTCAGAGCTGTGGGGTAAAGCTTCAATATTGCATGTGATACCAAGATACATCGATATAGTGTAGGTATGGTGTAGATGTAGCTGTTGAAAACTGCTATGTAATTCCAATGGATGTCAATATTGACATATCTAACATCATCAGTCATCAAGTTCTTTGCCAAAGTCAATCAACCGTAGCCGAGTCGAATCCCTGGGATGGAATTGCGCCACCTTAGACCGAACTAGAAACCTCGCTGCAGCAGACTCTCTACGAAGC
The DNA here is from genome assembly GCA_022578605.1 of Camillea tinctor. Taxonomy (NCBI): domain Eukaryota; kingdom Fungi; phylum Ascomycota; class Sordariomycetes; order Xylariales; family Graphostromataceae; genus Camillea; species Camillea tinctor. Next base: position 330,515 of record MU394073.1, on the reverse strand, counting down.
TGGACGTATGCTGCCGAACTATCACCTTCAGATTCCGCAAGGCTATTGAGTAACTCTTCCGTCAAGTTACGCATCTCTGCACCCGCAGCTGCACTCTCGTCCCGGCTATTATTGTTATTTTCCCTTGACTGATCGTCTGCTTGAGCACCCCATATTTCGTCAATACGGCGTTGTCGTTTACCATCGTCGGATTTCTCCGGTGGTTTCTTGAGCCGACCTTGGGAACTGAAGCCCCCTGTGAGATCCTGTCCGTCCACATCCATCATATCGCCTACGACGGGGCCCCCGAGTTCTTCCGCAGCAAGCATTCCCGCAAGATGCTCATCAATGAACTTTCTGAGTGACTTCAGCAAGTTAGATGTCTCCCGCGCATACTCCTTTTTCTTTTGCTTAAGCTCATTGATCCGTTCCCGCGCGATGTCTTCCGGTCCCATCTCCATCCTGCTCTCTAGGTTTTCCTGCAGCGACTGAATCCGGCTGCGCAGACTCTGGGAGAGCGCACGCTGGTCGGTAAGGTTTGCCTTTTCGACTTCTAGCCGCCGCTTAGTATCCTCTACGGATTGGCTGTGCGAGGCCAAGTAAGCTCTCGTCTCTTCCACAGTCTGGTGAGTCTTCCGAAGGGCTAGCAAAGCCGGCAGCACGGAATCAGGAAACGGTAAGAACGGGGGCTGCGATGCTAGTTCATCGTAGGCTATCTTCATAATCTCCAACGAGGCCGTTGTAGGAAGAGCTTGAGCCTGGCTGCTCTTTGCTGGCGCAGCACGTAGCTAGTTATTTATCAGCACGTCTGAAGTATCGTTTTTTGAATAACAATAAGGAGAAAACCTGAGGACTCCCCGAACCTTGTTTAATGCAGCCTCATGTTCTTTGACCTTTTCTTGAAGCTCCTGTAGAGTCTGTTGGAGATGGGTGCTATGAACCGCGTCGTGATCATCATCATGCTGAGAATCGGAATCCATACTATCCAAAGTAGGAAAGTCGGACGCGCAGTATTAGTGTTATGTCCTAAGAAAACGTCACAGCTCTCTGGGAATTTAGCCGTGTGAACTCTTCAGAGAATGCAGGGCAAAGATGCTCAAAATTTGCCTACACGGTTACTCGGCTATGAGGCCAAGGCGTGGCGAGGTGGACGGGTAGGAAGAAGATACACTAGATAGGAGATGTGATATTCAAGAAAACGAGGTTTTGTGGGTATTGGGTCGTTAGCGTATAGTTGAAATGTTCATCGAGGCGTTTGGGTTTGCGATTGGGTTTGGGAATAAAGACAAATAAAATGCACAGTGCAGTTTCAAGATAATTTGTTGGGTACCTGCCTAGGTATGTACTATGTAGGTTGGAATTGGAGGTGTTTTAGTGGAAGCATCCTCCTCGTTTTTGCTCATCGTACAGTGTTTTTAAGCATAGCCTAAGCATTGGTACGTACCTAACTTGTAGATCTCGCGGCTACTATGTAATTAGGGGTACAGTAAGAATCATCATCTAAGCCCTGATATAAAGGTATAAACTTGAACTATTCCAATGCGATATACTAGGAAGTATATATGTTATACATGTCAACATAGATTGATCACGTATTAGCTTTTAGTATTCAACCTCAGGTTTGTCTAAGGCTTCTCGTGTTTTACTTTAGGTACCTCACTTAGATGGTCAATGTCGATACTTGCTGCATGATCTTCTCAGCCCTATCTCAACTCTGACAATGGAAGAGATCGATACTATATCTCTTGACTTCTATAATAATATGTTCCCACATCGGTGTAAGAAACATTGTTTTAAATATTCCTCATCCACTTATTCTCATTGTGGTTCTTGTACACGTAGACTAGCAGTCCCAGCAGTCCCAGCGGTGCCATAACGTGTCCCTTTAAAGGCATAACCGCTATATAAGAGCTTACCTAGGTACATACTCTTAGGGGATGGTCATGGAAAAAAAGCAGGATTATGCTTAGGTCTATGTCATCCTAGCAAAAAAGCTGCTTTATATAGCAATTGCTTTTGCTAACTATGTTATTAACTTAAATTATTTATTTAAATATTTAACTTTTAACACTACTTTTAATTATATAATGCTAAATTAATTGCTAACTTTTTTACGTTATTAAGGCTTGTACTTATTAATAAATTTTATAATGTAGTTTATAATGTTTTAGCGTATATATAGCTTAATTTTGCATATAAACTTATATATATATTAAATAGTTAAATTAATTAATAAGTAATATTATAATTACTATAACTATTATTTTATTATAAATATTTTATTAATTTGCAATATTTATTTTTTATTATAAAAGTCGCTTATAATTTTTAAAACCTTTTTAATAATTAAATATTAACGTAATTACTTAATAAATTATTTACATAGCTATTTAATTAAGCCTTTATTTTTTTTTATTTATAACCTTTTAAAAATTAAACTTTTATTTTTAAAACTGCGTTATTAAAAAGTGTTAAAAAGCAAATTAATAATAAGCTTTTAACTACGTTTAAAAAGTTAAAAAAAAAATATTTATTAACATTAAAAATACGTTAATATGTTATTTTAAAACTAATATTAACTAAAAACAAGTTAAAAATAAGTATAACTATATTAAAAAAGTAGCATAAACTTAATATGCTTTATTAGCTATTAATAGCTTTAATTAAAATAAAAAAAAAAAACTATTTTTAAAAACTTTATTATTATTAATATTTATATAGCAAGCTATTTAAAAGCTAATAAATTTAAAAATAAATATATTAAAAATTAAAACTTTTATAAAGAAATTTAAAAAGCTAACTTTTAAACTATAAGTTTTAACGCTTAAAATCTTTATTTTAAAAAGCTTATTACTATCTTTATATTTACTTTAAAAAAAAATAAATTTAATTTATTTAATTTTAAATTTTTTAATATAAAAAAGCTTTTTATAAAATTTAGCTATAAATAAAAACGGTTTTGTAAAAAAACCGCTTTATTATTTAAATAATAAAATTTACGTAAATTAAAAAGCAAAATAATTCGTAAAAGCTTTAATAACGTAATAATAGCGTTAATATATAATAAAAATAAAATTAATTATAAAAAAGCCGTTAAAAAATTAAATAAATACTATTTTAAAAAAATTAACAAAAAAGCTTATAATAAAATTATAAATTTATAAGTAAAAAAGCTTAAATAAGCTTATATATAGTTAATAATAAATAATTATGCTTAATATAAATAGCTTATAAAATTTAATAATAATATTAGCTAAATAAGTTATATAAAAAATTTTATAACGATTTAAAAAGTAGTTTTATAAATAAATAATAAAGTAAAGCAATAGTTTATTAATAAGTATTAAAATAATAGTACTAAATTTAATAAAAATAAAAGTACTAATAAGCTTTAAAATTTAAAAAGTATTGTTTTTATTTTTAATTATTTAAGCTATAAAATTAAATAAATTAAATTGCAATAATAAAAGTAAATTTTATTAGTTTTATTATATTTAATATTACTTTTTTAAATTATTATTAAAAATTTAATTATTATTTGTTTTTTTTTAAATTAAAATACATAATAAATTAAATATATAGCAATATATATACAAATTTTTATAAACTTTTCTTTATATTATAAGTATTAAAAAAAACGTAAATGTATATATATTTTAATATATAAACTATAAATATAAATGCAATTAAATTAGCTATAATAATAATAATTTATAAATTATTTTGCAAATTATTTTATAAATTAAAAAATTTAATATTAATTACAACGCTAACTATATTAGCTAATTTACGTTATTTTAACTTTAAATTTATTATATTTGCATATTTACTTATATATACTTTTTTTATACTATATACTTTATATATGCTTTTTATATTGTAATAGCTTTTTAATTTTTTATAATAAATATTAATAAATCTATTTTATTTTTTTTTTTTAGCTATATAAAATTATTTTTATTGTTTATATGCGTATTAAAGTCGATTTTAATTAATATATTATTAATTATATTACTATAATTTAATAAAAAGTTGCATATTACTGCTATTATATATATTATTTTAATTTAAGTATTAATATATATAAATAAAAATTGCTTAAAAATATAAAAAATACTTTTTTATTGCTTAAACGCTTTTTTAATTACATTATATAGTTTAAAATGCTTAAAATTATATAGCTTTTTTTTAATTTTTAACTTTATTTTAACTTTAATAAACTTTTGCAAATAATACTGCACATTATAATATAAAGTAAGTACTTTTTTTCGTTAATAAAGTTAATATTTTTTAAAATATAATAGTTTTTAAAAATTACTAATTAATTAAAATTTATAACGTTATTAAAAATTTTAAAGTTATTTACAAACTTTTTTTAATTAGTTAAAATATATGTAAACTTTTTATTAAAATTATATATGGCTAATATATTAATTAATATTTTTTTATAACAGTTAATTTAAGTATTTTGCTAGCTAATAACTTTAATTAAAAAATAAAACTTATTTATAACATTTAAATAGTATATAAAATATAAAAAAAATTTCAAATTAGTTATAATTTTTAAATAAGTAGTTTAAAAAATTAGTTTAATATTAATTTTAACTAATATAATTATTAAGTTTAATATATTATAAAAGCTATTTAATATAATAATATAATATTTTTTAAATTTTTTAATTATTATATAAAATAATAAATTTTAAGCCGTAATATAAAAAAAAATTGTAAATTTTTCGTTAATATTAATATTTTATATACTTTTTAAATTTACGTATATAACTAACTACTTTTATAAAGCTTAATAAATAAATTTCGTTATTTAATATACTTATTAAAATCGTTTATTACTTTTAAATAATAAGTACCGTATATATATTAAGTTATTAGTTTATTTTATATATATTTAATATTAACATATATACTTATAAGTAAATATTATTATAGTTATAATTGCAATAGTACTTATATAGCGTTATTAAGTTTAAAATAATATATTTATTATTAAATAATTATATAAAATATGCTATAATAAAAGTAATAGTAAAAAACTTAAAAAATATTAAAAAAAAGTTAATTAACTTTTTTAATTAGCTATAAAGTTTTTTTAATAATTATAAAAAAACTTAATTTATATAAAAACTTATTAAATAGTTTTTAAACTTTTTAAAGCTTAATTAATTAGCTTAAAAGTTTAAAAATAAGCTATAAATAGTTTTATTTACAGTAAAATATATAATTTAAAATAAAAAAAAAGCACTAAATAAGCTAATATTTAGTAGCTAATTAGCTTAAAAATTTATTAAGCTATTTTGCGTATATTTATTAAATTAATTAATATAAAGATTTAATAGCATTTTTTTTAAAAAATTATATAAAGCTTAACTGCTTTTTACCGTAAACGCTTTATTAAATAAGCAGCTTGTAGGTATTAAACATAGTGCTGCTGAAGTGCATGACCACTTCCTTATTGTACAATATGTATTTGGATTGGATTGGAAAGGACAGACAGCAAACGAAACCGAATTGCCACAAAAAGTGGGCCACCCGATAGTATCTCAATCCCCTTCCCAAACTGAATTTTGTAGATCTTTTTGCATCAAAAGTTCCCCGTGAGACACACATAGCAACGTATGCACATAACATTACCATCTTCATTCACCTTTTATTTCCCTCTTCCCTCTTCCCCCCAATTCACCCTTCATCCTTCACCTTTCTACACACATTTCCCCCGGATATATTTGTTTCCCGATTTTTCTTTCCTCCTTGCACTTCCCCCCTTTCTTCGCCCCCTTCCCCATTTCCCCATTTCTCCATTATCCATTTCCTTATTTCCTCTTCCAAATATTTGCGATTAGTCTTTTGGAGTGGAATAACCTAAATCAATCACCCCCCTTTCAACCCAAGCAACCAAGCCTATTTTTATTACCTACCCCATAATTTCCCTCGATTCCCCGCTTTTTATTCCCTCTTCATTGACCCAAAGGTGTGCATTGAGCTTTTCTAGCGGAGCAACGCGCAACCTGCAACCTGCGTTACTACTAAGCTGCCTCAGGAAGCTCATCCAACAAAAAAAAAAAAGAGATTTGACCATCAACATCTCTTTTTTTCTTCCTTTACAGCAACGCGACCACTTGCAGCGCCTGTAACGAGACAACCTACCCGACTCATCCGCACACCGACGGAAAGCTGCTTTTTTTTAAGCAGATAAGAAGAAAAGGGGAAAAGGTCTTACGGGTAACTTCAACCTGGGAAAATAGAAAAAAAGAAACAAGAGGAAGCAGAAGTTGAAGTAAGGAACAAAAGAAGAAGAGAAGAACGAGAAACTGGCATTTGGTCGCTACCGTCCCGTTTGACGGAGCAAAGGTTTGAGGATCATTTACCTCTCTAACTTCTACTGCTGCTATTGCGTTCCATTCCTCATTCTTTTTTCCCCATCATCTTCATCTTCATCCTCATCCTCATCATCATTTCCTCTCTCTCTCTCTCCATCGTACACATCAGTCACGTTGATCACTACATACCAAAAAAAAAAAAAAAAAACCTTCTCTCATTTTGATCAACCTCGTCGTCCCTTCGCATATCAACACATCTCCATCCATTTCATCTATCCATCTGCCGTCCTTTACCACCGTCAAAAACCACCAAATCACTCATCATCTCAATCATCACCGCCCGCTTGCACGAGCGTCTAAATCCACCCAGGTGTCTATCGCACTGCCCTATTCCCGTCATTACTAGAACCTGTGGCACCGGCACCGTCATCGTCACCGTCACTTCATCGACCCTACCGTCCCAAGTCCGACCTGACATTCAGATCACAACGCAAGAACCATCACTTTCGCTGTGTCCCCCCGGCTACCTTCCGCCCCGAGCCACTACACCTGCACGTTTTCCTTCGGAAACCCCCAAGGTGTAGATAAAAAACAAACAAAATACGATAATCAAATTCAATCGTAACTTCGACTCTGAAGGCATATCGCTTCTACTTTGAGTGAAAAGAAAACCAAAACAAAAAGAAATACATATAGGACAAGATGTCTGCCTCACCTACTCAACCGACCAACCCGGCCAAGCGCCCTCTGGAGGATGCTTCTTCGCCTTCCCGCACCAACGACCAGCCCGAGGCCAAGCGACCTGCCCTCGACAAGGTCATTAACAACTCTAACGACGATAAGATCGAGATCCCCGAGAGCAATGGCAACGACCTGCCAGCTCCTCCTGCTGAAGCTAACGGCACAGCTAAGGCCAGTGAGACCAACGGTGAGAAGTCGGACGTAAAGGATGAGCAGGGCGATACCATCGTCCCCGATATCAACGAATTCAAGAATGCCATTGCCTCGACCGCCGCCGCTACCGGTACCGCAGCGGTGCCTGCTTCGACCCCCGGTGGCAACTCTGTCGACGAGACTGCCTGGATCCACATCCGTGCTGTGATATCTAGCCCTGAGGCTGCCACCATTATTGGCAAGGGCGGTGAGAATGTATCCAATATCCGGAAGCAATCAGGTGCCAAGTGCACCGTAAGTGACTACCAGAAAGGTGCTGTAGAGCGTATCCTCACCGTTAGTGGTGTTGTTGATGCTGTTGCCAAGGTAAGCCAGCCTATCCCAACCCTCTCCTCAGGTTCCTTGTTCCTTGTTCGTGTTCTTGTTCTAACCAATGACACCACTTCCTATAGGCCTTCGGATTGATCATTCGGACGCTTAACAACGAACCTCTTGGCGAGAGCTCGAGTGCACAGTCCAAGACTTACCCTCTGCGTCTGCTTATTCCTCATGTTCTTATAGGATCCATCATCGGCAAGGGCGGTGTTCGTATTCGTGAAATTCAAGACGCGTCCGGCGCCCGTCTCAATGCTTCTGATTCTTGCCTGCCGCTTTCTAGCGAACGCTCATTGGTAGTCATGGGCGTAGCTGACGCCGTACATATTGCTACTTACTATGTGGGCAGTACACTGCTCGAGCAGCTCAACGAACGTTTCGGAGGGCCTGCCGCCTCAGCCTACGCAACCCGGAGCGGTGGTCCCACTGGTGTAGTTCCAGGAGGAATGCAGGTAGTTCCATATTGCCCGCAGCCCGCTGGAGGTAACTTTGGTCACCGTGAGAACTACGGAAGACGACCGGACCCCCGATCGCAGCAATACCCCCCGGCTCCCTACGCTCAGCCATATCCGCATGCCGCTGCCACTCCCCAGCCTGGCCCGAATGTGCCGATGCATTACGCGCCTCAGGCTGCAGGTTATGGTGCTACACCGCACATGCAGCCGCACCATGCCGGTCATGTAGTTGGACCCCAGCCTCACACCGGACCTCAGGCCCAGCCGATGCACAGTGGTGGTATGGCTGGAACGCCGCTAACTCAGCAGATCTACATTCCCAACGATATGGTTGGAGCCATTATCGGCAAGGGTGGCGCCAAGATCAACGAAATCCGGCAGATCAGCGGCAGTGTCATCAAGATCAACGAGCCCCAAGACAACAGTAACGAGCGTCTCGTGACGATTACAGGCACAGAAGAGTGTAACAGAATGGCATTGTATATGCTCTATTCTCGACTGGGTGAGATCCGCTCCAAGAACATGGCTAGCGCCGACAATAGATAGCAAGTATCAGCCAAACTAATCATAGCTATCATCAACAGAAAGTGAGAAACACCGCATGTAACGAATCATCACGACGATATGACTGTCCACACTTTCCCCCGGCGGATTTGACTTTGCACCATCTCATCTGGGGCGTTTTGCCCCTCCCCCTTACACATTGCATTCGTTCTCGTCACGGTCGAGGATCGGTTGACACATATTCCGGTAGGAAGGTTCTGGCGGTTGGTGGCGTAAAGGTTTGATTGTTGGTAGTCTTTTCTTATGGCTCAAAGCAGCCCGTCATAAAAAAAAAGGTGCTTTTGTTTGGTTCGGAGAGGGGGAAACCACCCCGGCCACTGGTAGGCAGACTAAGTTGATACGGTTGGGAGAAACACCCGTTTAATATGCACACATTCAGCCCAACTCCCACCTTGCACTGATGCCATTCACTCTGCCTTCTGATCAGGATTTACTGAGTCCCTTTATTTGTGCCTTATCATATTGTCCTAGCCCAATACCTTTCGTGCCCCCGTGTCGCTCTTGATTCCAACATATCTTTCCTACCCTCTTCAACTAGGACCTACACATGGGTTGCAAAAAGAACGTAGCTCACCATACCTGCAAACTCAAATAAGTCTGCTAACCTATTATCAGGGCTGACGGCAGTATCCCAGAAATCGGGTATGCCAGTGCGCTCTGACTTGCGATAACTTCGGGGAACTATTCGCAATTTACCCGGGTACACACTTACAGGCATCTTATGTTTTCGAGCTCAGGAATAGTAGGCGGTTTAGCGAGGTAGGGAGGTTTAGCACTAAGTACGTCAATCTGTTTTCTCTTGGAACATAGCTATATGCCACCCCATTAGTCACGCTTCTCCAAGTCGACTCGAACTGGGTCATACACTCAGTGTTCACGTATCAAACCCAATCCACAACCCCTCTAAACGCAGCCTGCTTTCACTAAGCCATGATGCGTGTGGAATTGGGTTAGAAGGTATGTAAATGGGAACCCGTAGCTAGATCTCAATGAGATTGAGAGCTAGCTGACAGCAACTTAGGGGCTATGCCCATACTTACTTATACCTTCATGTCCTACACTAGTCTGAATGTACAAATATGCTGACAGATATTTTACCATATACGAGTGATTCCAGTTAAGTAGGCAAAGGGGACGAAGTTGCAGTTAGCAATTCGGGCCGTGTTGCCAGCCCAATCGTGTCCATGCCATGGGTAAGCGTGATAAGATGGCTAACGCAAGAGGACGAATTGGCTATTCCTCAATATGACCACATTGGTTAGCAAGGGTGACACCATTAAATGCACAAGCAAGGCTCTTAGATCTAGCCAGTGGATATCATCTAGCATCCTGCCGTGAGATGGCAAGAAGTTTTTCACTTGGACAAAGTTGGATGCAACCGCGTGGCGTAGATTTATGCATTTTCGATCTACTTTGAGCTTAGATTTTGTCCTACTTTTGCTACACTTAAGTAGTTGGTAGTTGATTGTTTTCTAATATGCGCCTTTGGGTAACATTTACTACCTTGACATTGGTATGACATGATGGTCCGTATAATGGACCAGTATCCTCCAGCACATCGTTATCGCCGCAGCCATCTTGCCGCTTGCCATGTATATAATATTGCATAGGTTATAGTATTCGGTGTATAGACACTATACTCTATTCTACGGAGGCTTCCTTCAGCCCTACCAAACATCGAAGAATGCCCGTAGAGTCACATCTGTGTGAAATATCTCCGTAATTGTCCTAAGTGAGTACAATTATCTTCGCTAGATATACCCACGATGTCACCCTTGAAGGATGCCTCCGCACAGGCTGCGCCTCGCTGCCTAAGGTAGTTTTACCCATTTCAACATACGAAGTCGATATCGAAAATCGTTAACTTGAGCTTGGGCATGACCTCACTCAGTAGATCATCGTTTGCCGGGGGTATTATGGTGATGACGATGATGAGAGCCCCATCATATAACCACGGTTAGGAATGGAGTCAATACATACTATTACTATGCACGACCCGTCTGGTTATGGTACGTCGTAGCCATAGCTTACGCTGGAGTCCACCCTGGAGTAAGTATGTACTCCGGGGCTACGGAACGGAGGAGACAAGAATAAATCAATATATGCACCTAGAGTGACTTGTACACACAATATTTCGAGCCCGCTGCTTACCTAGAATGACTAACGGTCTTTCGAGCTCACCTCTGCACACTAGTAGTTAGGTAGTAACCGAACCCAACGGCTTCATTGGGTAGACTCCGGGCTCCATTAGTTCAGATGACCATGTGGGCACACAACACAGTTCGTGTTTTTTTTTTTTTTTTTTTTTTTTTTTTTTTTTTTTTTTTTGTGTGGGGGGGGGGGGGGGGGGGGGGGTTGGTGGGGGGTTGTGGTGTTGGGGGGGTTGGGGTTGGTGAGGTGGGGGGGGGGTGGGGGGGGT
>MU394073.1:146176-319484 GCA_022578605.1 Camillea tinctor | reverse complement strand
TCCGGGCACCATTTTTTATTCTCACCATTGTGGCACAAAACACACTTTTTTTTTTTTTTTTTTTTTTTTTTTTTTTTTTTTTTTTTCACTTTCTCTCCCTCTCCCTCGCCCCCAACTTCTCCACCAAGATTAACTTCTCATTATCGCTTACCACGTTCTGAGCACATCAACCTCACACCAACCAGGAGAACACGATGGATGGATGAGCTGAGTTGGTGCTAGCTAGTCTACGCCCCAGGCGCTTCCGCTCCATACTTATTTATGTAGTGTGCTACTACAAGTTACGCGAGAGACTCTGGTCACATCCTGTGTCACCGTCTGCACTACTTAACGGTGAGAGGCGGCCGCTATAAGAGATGAGCAGCTTTGCTGTACACTTAAACCACATGTTATAGGCGAGCTTAGGTCTGTGTAGCGTAGCGTAGTGTAAATATCCCAATGTAGGTACGTCTAAAGTAGCTCGTCAATGCAGCTTATTATTAGCTTACATGCGTAGTGTCGGCACAGGCACAGCGCAATGTTGTTAATACTGGTTTCTTTTTAAAAGACCAGTTATGCCAGTCTAGAACTAGAAGTGGGCGGCATGATGCTAATATCTGGTAAGCTGAGGAAAGACAAGCATTCCCCTCCCCCCCTTCTATCGGAATGTGTACCCTACGATGCCATCATCTTCCCCCTTCCTTTTTACCACCAATGTAAAGCATGTAAGACAAGGGTAGGGCCAACAACGTGGTTGGGGAAGACTTTTTTCTTTCTTTTTTTTTTTTCTTTTTCTTTTCCAATTGGTTTGACTCGACTAGAGACAAGTCACATCGAATACATACTAACTACATTGTAGTACTCCGTATACCAAATGAAGATTTGTGAAACCTGCAAACCAGCCAATGAGGATTAACATATAGAATATTAATATCTCAGCTTTTAAGAGTATTTGGGGCGTAGTCCAGGCGAACATAGACAATTGTCTAGCCAAGGCCACGCATGATTTTCTTCTCTCTCTTTTTTTTTTCTTCCCTTTTTTTTTTGTCCTTTTTCTGCCTTCCTTTCTTTAAATCGTATTTCCCTCGTTTTCAAGACTATTGTTTCGCGACATGAGTAAAATTCCGGTATAGGACGTGCTACGTAGCGATGGGATCGTCGCGAAGTCAAAACATTTGGACGATCTTGCCAACGTCAACCAATATATGAGTGAGATTGGGCAGCGGATATCCTGAATGCATCATAGCAGCACACAGAATTATATCAGTGGGTGTCAGAGCAGGGCAGGGGTATTAGACTTCGTATTCAGTTGTAGGCTATGGCCTCTAAACCTAGGGACCTTTTGCCTCACGCTCATTTGCTTCTTCCTGCTAATACAGGTAGTAGAAGTAGACTAAGAGGTAGAGTAATATTTGAATGAGTTGTTATATGTAGACAGACTTCTTTCGGTCACCCATGCGCGGGAAAAAAAGGTCGCTTTGCTGCAGATGGAGTACATACGAGATACATGTTATTAGTAAGAAAGGTCCGGATACTTTCCTAATCGGGCAAGTCACTACGCGACTTTACTCTCAGCCCCCGGTTTTTCAGCCCGAAACAGGACTAGGAAGCGCTTTAAGGCTAGCAGAGGGGCCAATAACAGACTGTTGCCCAGGCGGCTGGAAATTTGACATAGGGAAAGACGGAGTCAAAGTTCAAGGCTTGTTCGCCAGCGGTCTAGACATGAGATTTCCTTCTTTTCGTTCTTTGATCCCTCTGTTTCTCTTTTCTTTTCCCCCCTCCCCCCTACAACTACCTATGTACAAGTACACCCATACCATACACCACCCAAAGACCCTTACGCTTAACCCCTACAGCCCCCCCTTTCATCAACCTCAGCGGTCTAAACCTACCCATTCCCCTTCGCGTCTCAAGTTTTAATTAACCCAACCTGCGCGTAGTATGCTAGTGTCATACCTAGTACATATGAAAGAGACGGATAAATCAAGTAGTCGTCGCATTGGCAATGTGGATTGGCACGGGGCGCAGGTGGGCTTTCGAACGATATGTTCTACACTTACACTACTATTCTTAGCTACCATGCGATAAAGTACTCTTTGTATACCCCGTGGTACCTTACCTAGTTGATCTGAGTTTAAAAAAGGAAAAAGAAGAAAAGAGAAAAAGAGAAAAAGGTACATGTTAAACCAATGGCTTGAATAACGTCAAGTAGTGTAGTTGTAGAAAACATAGAGAGTCAAAGGACCTATTCTGAGAATTTTACAAACCAAACCCAGGAGTAGTAAATCTAGATGCATTGTACCTAAAGTAAGAGATCTCAGTCCTTGTCAAACCTTGCTCGTCCACGCATACATATACATATACATATAGTACATACGCAGGTTACATATATACAAGCCCTACACTGCTACATACATAGTGAAGGGTAAGTACCTACAAAATAAAAATACAACATACAGCTAGATCATGCCAGGGCTTGAACAGGGAAGATACCTTGCGAACATGTTGGTTTTACTGGTCAGCTCACAGGCAAAGTGACAGGTACTGCTCGGGTAACGTTGTGATTCCGACTTTGCCATAGTTACAACCCTCAACCCTGCTCCGCCCACTCCATCAACCCATCAACCCATCAACCGATCTCAATTATTAGCTCGAACTGGGTTGTTATGTACCTTCATCCACTCTGCCTCTGCTCTTTTTCCTTTTTTAAACCACTGTCTATCCTCCAAGTCAGAGATTAGTCTTCTTTTGGATCACTACCCTCTTTTTTTTTTTTTCTGTAACCCAGCTTAGCCTTACGGCCTCTCACACTCATTTATATAACCAGTCTCTCGTTCGCTCAAACTTGGGACATTCCATTCCTTCTACATCCCACCACCAGTCACTCATTTTTTGTAAATACCTCGCTTTTTTGCGACTCATCCCTCAAACTAATATCTATATTACTTACACACATTTACCTCCCTTACTTCTAATTCTCACCAAACCTTCAAGATGCGTTCCACCGAGGTTTTCGCTTCCGCCCTGGCCTTCGCCGCCTCGGCTCTTGCCCAGACTGCTGGCTTTGCCGTCATCTCTGCTCCCACTGAGGGTGACACCGTCTCCTCCGGCACCACCAAGGCCATTCAGTGGGCTCCCGGTTCCGCCACCGGCAAGGTCACCATCTCTCTCTTGGGAGGTGCTTCCCCTAGCACTCTCCAGGTCCTGACCACCCTCGGCGGTAAGTTTACACATGATTCTCGGTACCTAATAGTTACAGAAGCTGACTCGGTATTCTAGACGTTGATGTTACCACTGGCTCTTTTGCCTGGGCTGTCGACTGCGCTCTTGGCACCGACAAGACCTACGGTATCAAGATCGCCTCCGATGCCGATGCTGCTACCTTCCAGTACTCGTTCCCTTTCGCCATCTCTGGCCCCTCTTGCGGCGCCGCCAGCAGCAGCGTCGTCAGCGCTGCCACCAGCGTTGCTACCAGCGTCGCTGACACCGGTGCTGGTGGTTACCCTACCGTCGGCTACCCGGTCGAGTCGACCTCGGTGCCGCCCTCGTACCCCACCGTTCCCACCACCGCTGAGTCTGTCTCGAGCACCAAGCCAGCCTCTTCTACCGGCTACCCCACCATTTCCAAGTCGGTGCCCGTGCCTGTCTACCCTACCGGTGGCTACCCTGTTACCTCCGCTGTGACTACTCCCTCGTACCCGGTCAGCAACACCACCGTTGCTCCTCCTCCCAGCTACCCCACCGTGACTCCCCCCGCCGGCGGCAACTTGACCTACACCACCAACACTCCCTCTACTCTGGTTCCCAGCACCACCGCCAGCCGCCCGTCTACCTCTACCACTCCCATCGTGACTGCCGGTGCCGCTAAGGCCGGTGGCTCGCTCGCCCTGGTTGCTGGTATCGCTTTCGCTGTCCTCGCTCTATAAGCTAAGGCGTGAGTGAAATGGCTGCCTCCATTGCGCTTGGTCTTTTTTGCACATAATTCATTCACGGCAAATCGGGTCTTCACCAACTGGGTTATCCGTTTACGATGATTTTCGGGAGCCCTCATAAAGCTCTTTTGTTAATCTAATTCTTCCGAGTAGGATATATGATAAGGGGAGCAGTAATATTTTTGAGAACTTTGCTTGGGGTTAAACAGTACGGAAAATAAGGCGGGAAAGGGGTTGGGTTGAAAGGGGACGGGAACTTATTCCTCATGGCGATGTCGACGGAACCTATACCTTTTTCCTAACCCTTACTTCCGAATGGGGGGAGGGGAAGAAAGAGAAGGCTCCCACGAACGGGACCGACTGCTTGTGCGGAAGGTTGGAGATGTGTCAATGAGGGTAATGGGAAGGTAATTGGAGCCATGATACCACTGTGTCTTTGAGATATTAGGGGATTGAGAATAAAACTTATTTAAAACCCAACTGATTGTTCGCATTACTTCCGCGCGTCTATTGTGAATGCATATAATCTCTACGTCGACGTCTTGAAATGCCTGGAGTCTTCTAATGCTTTTACTAGTCTATAGGTTATAGCTCAGATACACTACTTTTCTTCCAACCTAGGAAGTATACTTATACACCTTGGCACTTACCACCACGTCTTGTGCATAACATGAGATAGTTACACAGCAATCAAGACAAGCGCCACCAGATCCTTCAATATACCAAGATCAAATAACATTTGAGCAAACAGGGACGCGGCTATATCCGGTGTGCAACCAAACGTGCCTTACCTAACCCTCCAACATGGGATACAAACGAAGGAACAATATTAGTCTAATCCAATTTGGGTGAGAAGAATTCTCATCTCATCTCATCTCACCTCACACTTCCAACTCATTCACTCATTCACACATACTCTAGGCAATCTATTATATTAACATTAACTTTAAATTGAGTCAATCGACTTACATATGAAACGTACTCGACCCGAACCTAATAAAATATGCATATTGTTTGTAGTATGTATAGTGTACATAGCCTCCTCCTCCACCCGCCATGCGACGATGCGGTCGTCCTGTGCCTCTTTCTCTTCTTATAACCGTACGTAGTAAAAACGGGCGCAGATCCATTTATTTGTTTCGGAGTATAAGATAGAGAGAAAAGAAGGGGGGGAAAAGGTTGAATATAGTTAACCCGAAAAAATGGTAAAATTGCTGATCATTTCCCCTTTTTTCTTCTCATCGTTGTTTTTTTCTTCCTTCCCGCCCTGGGAACCAGCGGACGAGAAAAAGCACGTAATTGCAACGATACAAAGAGTTGTAAAGTCCGGGGTTCGGAGTGCTGTGCTACGGTACTCTGTAGGTACTTACCTAGGGGGGCCCTGCTGGCTGAAAAGTGGGGCCGACCCTGAGCTTGGAGGATTTAGGGAGGGAGGCATCCGGAGAGGAAAGGAAGGACCTTGCTGGTTTTGTTAGTGACCGAGCGGTACCTACATTAGGTTACTCTTCCTCTTTGGATTTGCAGATTTTAGGCGCGTTGTACCTGCAGATAGGCCTTTGGGTTTGGTTAACCCTAGCGGTAACACTACATGGAGATCTCGGTATAGTGACTACCTAACCTGCCTAAACAGGTAATCTAGGTTATGTAGGTACCTACACTGCTACGCATTAGAGAATTGTTTTTGACGGCGGGTTACGTAGGTTAGCATACGTATACATATATGTATATATAGATGATATTAAGAGGTGAATTATTTTTTATTTTTTTTTCGTTTCAATTTTTTTTTGTTTAATGCAAGTTGTTGCAACGTTATATTTTATCTTATTTATATATTTGAGGTACGTGTAAGTTACGTACTTGTCATTTTAAGTAATTACATAAAGGTGCAGATGGATGAGCTTAATTAATGCATGCACGAGGGTCTCTGCGTTATTCTCTCACCCTTTCTCTCACCTTCACCCTCTCCCTCTCCTCCTCTCCGTCTCGTATAACCTTTGGACTTCATCTCGTTTTATGCAGCTTAGGTACCGCACAGGTACATGATGAATACATTGTGCCCTGATTTACCTAGTAACGGACGAGAACGTGTTGGCAATATTGATCCTACTAAGTACGTATGTATTGATGTAGTAGTATTGCTCCTCTATCGCCTTTCGAGATCTAGGTTAGTTATTTCTCCTTCTCACCAACCTGGCGCGCTAAAAAAAAATACTAACTGACTCACAGGTCTGGTTGAGAATACAGGAATTCGGCTACAGCGGAGATTTGTCGCTTATAGTCCACGGCCGTTAGTGAGAGTTACTCCTCTCTATAGTACACTAATAAGCGCGGATGCGCGACCCGGTTCTTGTTCTCACTTACAACCACGCCATATATCTTGCTAAAGAGAGGGTCTAATCGATGTAAGCGAAGCAATATCCGATGTAAACTGAAATCCTTCCCTTTGTATCTCCTACGCGTGTGAGCAGAGAACTCGAATCATCTAGACTTCCTATCATGAGTAAACCCAAATCAAAGTATATCCACGAGGCCTCCATTGGGGCATATGTTCCTAACCACCAGCTAAGGCTAGTTATTGACCAACGCTTCTTTTCGAGCATCCGCAATCTCATTACCCATGGCTTCTCCTGTTCGATTCATATATCGGCGTCTCGTATTCTGTAACTAGTCCTTCCCCCCTTCGTGGGCCTCAAAGACGATTGCTCTCTATTGCCCCCTTAGTTAGTCCTGGCTACCCCCAGCTTTTTCTTGCTCGATCGCCCTGCCAGATAGGTAAACACTCTACCTAGATTCAGAGCGTGGGCGAAGGACCCGGAGTAGGCACATGATAATAACCCCATTATCTCCATAACGCGGATCAGAGGGACCACGGTGGTAATCCCACGTGGTGGCGTCGGTCTGCCGCTCTCCCCCTTTAACTTTGTAAAGCCATTACGCCTAGCATACGTAGATGAGCGCCGGTATAAGCTCCAAGATCTCGCCTGCGTTAACGGTAATAATAGTAGAAAGTCACGTTACCAATAGCCTCCCCCCCTTTCCCCATAGTAACTGCAACCCGCTACATCTCGCCTATGAATAGGAACTTATCGCTTAGCTAACGGAAATGAAGGCCAAACTCTACCGTAGGTATGTAGGTAATGTACTATCGGTACTGCTACAAAAGACCACGGCCTAGGTGGTTAAGTAGCGTAGTAATTCGATGCCAAGAACTGGACTGCAACAACAGCGTCGGAAAACCAGGTTGTCAGGGCGTGGGATTTCTTCTCCATCGTGTTCGAGAATACCGGTAGTTGCTAGCCTTGCTTCCTTGCCCGGGCTTGCCGGCAAGGTAAAGCCTGCTCAGGGACCGGTCGAGATAAATCCCGTACTACGCTACATTCACGGGTGCCATTCTCACTAAATAGGGTAGGTAAGGGTCATTTTCCTCCCTCTGTAGAAGCATGAAGGCTTTACTAATTGGGTAGGCTAGGTTCTTTCTCATAAATTGTCTTGGTACGTGTAAGAGAAAGGGGAGAAGGGGGTTTATAAGGAGTATCTCTTGATACTTGAAGCACTGAGAATGTTAGATGTTGAGAAGGTATCGTCGTCTTCCCCGTCAAACAAGTCAAGTTTCACGCCGGTGTTAGGGCTGACGACCTTCCGGTTCGAGGAATACCGTCATTATGTCGATGCCGATATAGTTTTGAAAACTCCCTTTCCGCCCTTAGGTATCAGAATATCTACAGGCAGGCAGTTGAGGCTCATTACATCTAATTTGGAAGTGAAGACGGGCGCGGCGTCTGAAGAATTTTTGTTGATACAAGACTTCCACAAGCTTATGGATGAGGCAGCTCCTAGGATGAATGTTCTCTACGGTCTGAGTTATACTGGAAAATATGTTCCATATTAACTCTTGATCTAACGATCTTATCGGACAACCCCTTGGATAACGTTCGGGACAATAAGTATTCTTGTTGATTATATCTGACTACTTAGGTTGTTGATACTAGGTCATCCCGAGCCCAACACCCCAACCATAAACAACTCCCGGTGCATACGAAGCGGCAGGCACCCGCGAAACACTTATAACGAAAGATGTCATTGATTGGGGGCTTGATGGGCACCGGCGATTTGGGGACGAGATGATATAGGTATATCAGGTTGTGCAGACTTGCTTGCACGGCTTTATTAGCAAAATACCTACCTAGGTAGGCGAAAACTAATCAACAAAGATATGTTAAAAGGCCACCGATTATTTGAAAGCTTCTCCAAGACTGTCGCATGGTAGTACTCCATGACATCGTCAATCAGTTGATTAGGAAGCGAAATCCAATATCTTTAATCCTTCAAGCCCCTTGATATACACCGGTATATTAGTATTAGGGTGATCACGGTTACATGAACACTTACCGAATGCGATAAACTAGCGGAGCCTAGTCCGTTTAACCGCGCTCTAGTATTGAATGGAAGTACGGATACCATGGGCAGGAAAGCTAATGAGGTTGTCATTGAAGCAAGGGGAAATCGCAGTTGAGCTTCTCTCTACACCTACAGTTAGAACTGAGTAGAAAGTCATCTGCTTAAACCTATATGCACTACCTTGTCCATTTCTTCCTTGAATTGCCATGTTGATATTGGTCGGGACGGCTCGGCTTCCACGTTTCCCCACCAAATGTAGTCTTCGTAAGAGGAATAAGCATGTATTGGAACAAAATCGAAACGTAGCATCATTTTACGATCAGCATCTCCGCGGGCATCAGCTAGCCGTGGAGGGGTTCCGACCACCGCAACCCAACCCAGGTACCTGACAACTTGATTTGATTGGTGTAGACTTTTAAAGGGAGAGGTTTGTGATGCAGCGAGCCGCGCTTTCACGCTACAAAGTGTCAAAATCTACCTCCTAATTTGTTTACCCCCTTTTAAATAGGCACATAAGTAAGGGAAAAGGGTGGTCATATAAGCACAGATGGTGTCATTCGTTTATAAGTAAGTTCTTCGTTAATGACGCAATGTGGTAAGTTGGTTCAATCTTTTTACCTTTAGATAAATACACATGTTGTTCCTATCACGTTGTCCCAATCGTGGTATCATTAACCCAGCTGACTCCGAACTATCCATTTCCCGTTTTTATCTCCTTTCTCAATTTCCCCTCATTATATAAAATCCCATGTAACACCTTACGCGCTGGCAGGTAGAAAGAGGAAACAATCAACAGTTCGAAGAGAGAGATGACCTTTTCTATCCCTTGATCTTTGGTCAATGGCCGCCGATCTGTCCCCTCGGGATAGGGGGCACCCAGCAGAGGACGAGATTAAGCCCGATCATGAGAACGCCGCTGACCCATAAGGAGCGGGCATAGTCAGTTCCGCTGCCCATGAACCGGAAGATGATGCTGAAGATGACACCACCGAGGTTACCGCCGGCGCCCGTCGTACCTGAGACTATACCGTTGGCGTCCGGGTGGACGTGGGGGATAAGTGCAAAGTTAGCACCGTTACCCGCCTCTAAGAAGACGGCCATGAGAGCAACGAGGCCGATCATGGTCGGTAGATGAAGTGAGTCAACCTGGCCGATCACGATCAGGAACGCACCGGTCAAGCACCCGCATGCCATGATCCATATCTTCTTCGCCCAGAGGTTGCGGCCCGAGACCTTGTACAGGAAATCAGCGATGAGACCGCCCAATGGGCGGGTGACGAAATTGAGAAAGCCGAACATGGCCGCCCAGTTCGCTGCCGTGGTCTGGCCGATGGACGGGAAGTTCTTGACGTAGTAGGCGCTGAGGATCGCGTTGATAGCGAGCTCGCCGCCGAAAGAGCACATGTATGTCGCTACGTGGAATAGTGTCTGCGGGGAGACTAGGACTACCCAAGCAGCCATCGCCGTCGGCTCCTTGACGACTTCGCCTTGCGCGATCTCTCGCATTTCTTCTTTACTCAGGACCGCTTCGTGATCCCACGCTGCATGGGACTTCTTATCTTTGTCACTGTCTGACGGGGTTCCATCGGTGCTAGTCTTATCAGCGACGCTGCCGGAATTGTCAACCACATCATCCTTAGAGGGCGACTTAGGTGCGTCGAGAACCCCGTGGGACATGAGGTTCTTCTCGGCGTGGAGTTTTCGTTCAGACCATTTACCATCAGGTGTATCGGGACACAGCAGTAGCATGAGAGCACCGGTGACAAGGACCACGATAAGGGGAACGATGAATGTCAGACGCCAGGCAGCACCGTCGTCATAGCCATGTCTAGCAAAGGAATCTAAGACAGCGGGCATAATAAAGTAGGTGATACCGCCGCCCGCATTACCCCAGCCTCCGGTAAGAGCGTTAGCCGTCCCGACGACATTCTTGTCGAAGAAACCTGTCGCCCATACCTGGCAGGGGACAAAGGAACCCCCGAGGATTCCGATGAAGAAACGGCTGACATAGAGGCCCTGAGCATTGTGTACGAGAGGGGCAAGGCCGAGCGGAATGGCACCGATCAATAGCGTGGCAGCAAACACCCAGCGAGGTCCGAAGAGATCACATGCGGGACCGGCGATATATCGAATCAACAATCTGTCTCAGTCTTAGCTATTAACTACGGCCTGGTTTCACTGGCACGGGACACTCACGTGGCACACAGGGAGACAATGTTGGAGTTTGCAACTTCGGCTGACGTAAGATGGAGATTGGCTTTGATGGTGTGTGTGAGCTGCGGTCACAAGGTCAGTGTCAGTTCGGGTTCTCCCTCTATGAGACATCATTAGCGGGGTTGGAGGCGGACTTACGAGAGGTGGAAAGGTATACCAGGCCCAGAAGGCCACCATGAAACCGAACCACGAGAAGAAGAAAACCCGGCCATAGACGTTGAAGACGTTGAGGACGGGAATAGACCGGGCCTTGCGGTTGATCGGGTTGATCTCCGGGGCCGCCCAAAGATACGATAGCTTCATGTCGGACACGCTTGATTGTACTACACTAAGGTCCTTGCGGGAATTGGTGTTCGGAACTGGCACGTATTTTCTTGTGGAGAAAATCCCCTCGCTTTCTATCAGATCGATAGGGGGTTCCTGCCTCCCATAAGAGTTGCTGACCTGGTGCTGCTGACCGGCAATATCTCACTGGGCAATTCAATACCCTTATAATATCGGACAGGCAGCGCCGTCTACACCTGAGTCTCCGAATTGTGTATTTCCGGATAGGCCGTCTTTAGCAAGCAGGAAGTGGAAACACCTCCACATCAAGATCTCGCAAGTATTCTCCGCGGGGGAGTCCGGGGATGTGCAGACGGGGTAGCCTTGATAGTAGAGTGGCTCAGGTCAACTCGAGGTTCGGTTATACGGCGAGCTTATCTCTCTCTCACGCCAGCCCGAACTGGCCAAGATGGAAAGATGCCGTCTTGGTATTGGCCAAAGGGGGGCGAGCGAGAGAGATGATACGACCAAGGCCAAACTTGGAAGTGCCTGATAAGGCAGAGGGATTGCCTAGGTAGGTGGTTTTGAAACTAGGGTAAGCGACTGATGTAATTGCAGCTTGACTAGCACAGAGGTCGAAGTGCCGTTGTTCACAGCTTCAGTGCTATACTAACTAGAGCCTACAGATCGCTCTGGAATCGACGATCCTTAATGATTGGTTAATCCGCAAAGAATTTACCAGGTAGCTTACTAGATCAGCTAGACTAGACGAAGTCAGCCCCAGTCCCGGTGTGGTAGTACAGTGCTAGAGTGGAGAGGAGTATGTATGTGTTTATGGGTTGGGTATCAGATCAGAGTCAAGATACGATGTAAGGGGTACGTGAACAAAGAGATATTGTGTGTAGGCCAGAGGTTGAGTATGATTTCAAAGTAGCAGACGCGGCCGTGACGAACAGGACTGGCATTGAGGAGAATGAATGGCCCGGATTGTGGTCTTCGCATCCGGCATCACAATTCGACACTGACAGGTCAGCCTTCAAGACGAAAGCATAATGTCACTAATAACAGATTAGACAGAGGATAGTTGGAGAGGCTGATAGAAGGGAACAACAAGCTCAGACCACTCGAAGTAAGAGATCTTGTCCCGTTACATAGAAGCTGCAGCTAAATCACCCTATAGCCCTTGTCACAAGCAGGTTGACCCTGGGCGAACAAGGGGTCCTTATCTACACTACAACATACACATTCATACCTACATAGTGTATGTACAGATTGGGGGGTTCAAGAAAGAAACACACTCACATAGTATAGATAAACCAGGCGAACTTGGTCGATCAGCCAAGTGATAAGATAATATCATCAATGACATTATGTATAAAGAGGATATTGGTGACCGAGTTGAAGGATCTCCGCGGTAGCAAGACTCCGTGATAGAGGGTTCTTACGTTGATACACAACTAATTACTTCTTATTGAGTCTTATCAGCTGGGAAGTGAGAGGTATGTAAGTACAATACATATCATGATTACCTGGGGAGATAGAAAGACAAAACTCACTGCAAAGAGAAAGTAGGGAAACGAAAGAGAAAACGAAAGGCATACCGAAACCACAAAAACTATTCACAATATTAAAAATAAGAATGAGAAAAAAGCGAGAGGGAGAGAGAGAGAGGGTCATGTCGCCGCAAACTTAGCAGCTTGGGCGGCTCGTCTCAGTTGTTTAGGTGGATCTTTAGTACATACATTGAGGCATAACCCATGTAGCTATGCCGCTAGGTAAGGGCATCCTTGTTATTTTCGCTTTTGACTAGGCGGGATTTGTCAACGGATAGATAGGAACTTGTCATTCCTGCTAAACACACTATCTTTTAAGAATAAACTTGACTTGATATTAGAATTCTTTTTTTAATGGTGTACATAGTACTGTACCGAATAACTACCCCCACGCACCCAATCAGTCGGTACCTAATTGATCGATTTAGAGGCATTCTAGGTTAAAATATCTGACCAACCACCTCGTACCTATTTTGAATCGTACACACGCAAACACGGTACCTGAACGGCCCTACGGAGAATTCTAGGTTAAGGTTAAACAACAACTTTACGTACTAGTAATCGAATACAACGTAATATAGAATAGCAGCTTTTCTATACCAACACCTATAAACTGTTGATCCCTTTTATTCGAATTGTCTAACTTAGGTAGCTTACACATGACGATGTCAAGTAGGTGGGTATGTCCAGGTACTTAACAGAACATATATCGTATTCAGATAAGCAACGATCATCCCATCAACTTCTGGTTCACCTAGGGTGAACCGGCTCATCTCCAATCTCTTGCATCTTATCCTCGAGCAGCTTCGTCATATGCTTGACCACATCCGCGTATTTAGGCTCATGATACACATTAAAGAGCTCAAGCGGGTCTTCTAGACAATCGAAGAGCTCCCACTCCTTCTCCTGACCCCCGGGCCTCGTGCCCGGTAGGCCCAAGTCCTCCGCATACCAGTAGATGAGCTTGTAGCGCTGGTCGCGGACGCCGTAGTGCGCGTACGCTTCGTGGATGACATCGCGGTGCATCCAGTACCGGTGGTACGCGACCTGCTGCCAGCCGGCCGGCGCGGGCCCGCCGCCAAGCAGCGGCCGGAAACTCACCCCCTGCATATACGATGGCGTCCGCAGGCCCGCGAGGTCCAGGAACGTCGGCGCAAAGTCCACGTTGCAGATGATGTCGTCGCAGACCGACCCCGGTGCGATCGCCCGCGGGTATTTTATCAGAAACGGCATCTGGAAGCTCTCCTCGTACATGAACCGCTTGTCGAACCAGCCATGCTCGCCGAGGAAGAAACCCTCTGTAAGAGAAGAAAAAAAAGGATGGTTTGTAAGTATTCACTTTTTAAAAAAGTTGAATAGGGAAATGGGGGAAATATAGAGTCATATTGTGGTAGCTTGCCCCGGATCACGGGGTTCAGGGATACCCCAGAAAGGGGTAAGGAATAAAGGGGGGACGGGGCGGAGAAGACATGTGAACAGTGTAATAACGTACGGTCTGACGTATAGATAACAACGGTATCCTCGGCTAGGCCCTCAGCATCAAGCCAATCGAGCAGCCGGCCCGTGTTGTCGTCGATACTCTGAATTGTCCGCAGATAGCGCTGCATATAACGCTGGAACTTCCACTCGGCAAGCTCATCCTTAGTCTTGAACGTGAAAACAGTGCCATCGTCCTTGTCGATGAGCTTGAGTTTAGTCACATCCTCTGGCGCCGGGATCTTGCGGTCCAGCCAGCTCTGCCTGTCGATCATCTTCACGCCCACACGGTGTCCACCATCGGGCTGTACTATCCCTAGGTCGAAATACGTCAGGTCCTCCGCCACGCGCATCTTGGCGACTTTGGCTGCTTTTGCGCGGTTCTTGTAATCGTCAGAGAACGTGTCCGGCAGCTTGATGGGGTCCTTGTACAAGTCCTTGTGCTTATCGTCGCACTCCCAGCTTCGGTGCGGAGCCTTGTGGTGACACATGAGGAAGAACGGTCTTTCTGTATCCCGTGCCTTCAGCCAGTCAATGCATTTGTCGGTGATGATATCAGTTGCGTAACCCTCGACTCGCTTGGTTCTGTCCGGCTCGATGAATGACGGATCCCAATACTCGCCTTGGCCCGGGACGACACTCCAGTAATCGAAACCAGTTGGTTCGTTGTCTTTGCTTTCACCTAAGTGCCATTTGCCTACCATGGCTGTCTGATATCCACCGGTTCTCAAGTGCTTGGCAACGTTGGGCATGCGGTTATTGATCGTCGAGTCGAGGGTCATAACGCCGTTGACATGGTTGTGTGTCCCGCATAGGATAGCTGCCCGTGAAGGCGTACAGATACTATTGGTAACATAACAGTGGTTGAACAGCATGCCTTCCTTTCCTATGCGGTCCAGGTTCGGCGTGCTGTTGATCCCGGCACCATATATGGATATGCTCTTTGCCGCATGATCGTCAGCCATGATGAAAACAATGTTGGGGCGCTTCTGGGAAGCCATGGCGACTTGATTGAAGCACTACTTGACTTAGAGAAAGGTCCTCAAAGCAAGTCGGGTAAGACGTCTGAACCGACTCGTATGCTAATGTACTGGTTCACTAAATATCACTTAATACAGTGCTCACTTCAAGGAAAGAAAATCACTGGGAAATAATACAAGAACAGGACGAAACTTTGTGAGTTTCTATACTCTCTAACTGCCCTCCCCTGCGCCGAGCCGCCTCCACTTTGGTGCCCCGGCATACCTCCAACTAGGATGAAAACGTAGCATCGCGATCACGCAATGAGGACAGTCGTCGCGGGGTTTGAAAAAACGCTTGACACAGTTACGAGCCATTCGATTCGTGCTAACTATTCATAAACTAGTGTTATAGTCGAGTCACGGTCACAATTGTAGTTTGTAGTAAGTTACAGGCCGTTGTCGTCGAAGCTTAGACGCCGAACTACGGATCTCGGAATGCTCCACTCGGTAGTCGGTCTATCTGTCCAAGGATAGGTGAACAACCAAGAACCTACGTGACCCAATTTATTGAGTCCTCTTTTATGGATTTCCCTTGTTTAGGTAATTGTCCCTGGTATAGCAAGGCCGAGGTATATCATATAAGTAAAGGGTGATTAAGGTCGTCGTTGAATATTATCTAAGGTGCTATCAATACTAACTTAAACAAAACTCACTTCATCACAGACGACGGAGACTTAGAAACCTTAAGTTCAACGATTGAGAACTTTGGGTTATACCATATAACCCAAGCACTTGTTCAAGCTCGTCCACGTATATCGATGTAACTTATTTGAATAGTCACAACTTACTTATGCTGTGTCCATCGCCGATTGCCATCGTTAGCCGTAGAGGTGTGCAGTGCACTGGGCTGGGTGAGGTCATAGCAAAAATGAGCAGGCTATCGGGACGGGCCAGCGAGGGCTCTCGGGGCCGGAATCAAGCTCGTTCATTGTTCGGTTCAACACCCGGCACTGACCCGCCGCCAACGCCACATCTCAACAAGATAGGTTATGAAATTTGATAATTCGGTGAGCCTTTGATTCCACCACCTTCGAATCAGCGGTACGGTTGTCGGTGACCACAAGAGATCCAGACCCATTGGCTCAGTGCGGTGTAGATAGAGAGATAGAAAGAATTTTCCAGTGTGCCAGAAGATAAATTACCTTAGTGTTCCCATGCCTCTGTGTTTGTTTATAAGTCCTTTTTGTTCATCCATTCGGCCAGATCTATCGACAAGAGAGAAAGCAAGAACCAAAAAAACCAGAAAAGGGGAAGAAAAAGAAAAGCCTCTACCGACAGAACGTAGATAACGGAGCATCGAAAGATGTTAGACCCAAAGGATGAACAGCCTCGGGCTGAGAGACCAGACGAGCAGGACGACCTTACTGCCGTGAGCTCCAATTCAGATCCCGAGCCAATACCATCGACTTCCTTTTCTTCTCGAGCATGGTCCTATATGCTTGAGCCAGTCCGTGCCTCCAGTTTTGTGGAATTTGAGCTAATATTTCTGACCTTGTAAGCAGATCTTCGAAATCTAGATTAGCAAAACCCAATACCCCGGAGCATAAGTCTGGAGCTGTACCAAGTGGTCTGTCCTTTAGCTACTCCGGCAAGTATTTTCTATCATTATCCTCTCTTCCGTTAAGTAGTTAGCTCACACATGATTGGCCCTAGCTGTACCGGCATCCAAGATGCTATCTCTTTTCCGGACTATCACTGTTTCGCTTCCAACCAGACGGGCAACACGGTCTTCTTGATGTTGGCCATCATCCTGCCCCAACTGGATGGCGATATGTTCATTACAGCCAATATCGGG
Organism: Camillea tinctor; assembly: GCA_022578605.1. NCBI lineage: Eukaryota > Fungi > Ascomycota > Sordariomycetes > Xylariales > Graphostromataceae > Camillea > Camillea tinctor. The sequence goes on along the minus strand of MU394073.1, from coordinate 302,851 downwards.
GCTGCCCTCGGGTTCTTCTTAGCGGCTGGCTGGATCACTGGTCAGATCGGCCATCTAGTCGGCCCCCGTCGGCGGATATGGCTAGTAGGCTCCAACTTCCTCCAGTCCTGTCTCGTCTTTGCTGCTGCCGCCATACAGCTTGTATACGGGACGCAGCACCGAGGCACATCAGCACTGGTTGCCATTGCGCTCCTAGCTTTTGCATCCGGCAGTCAAGTCGTGCAGTCTCGCTCGATGAAGATGACCGAAATAAGCACAGCTATGGCCACGGCAGCTTGGGTAGACCTGATGATCGACCCGGGCATGTTCAAAACCAACAACCGACCGCGCACTAGACGTGTCTTGTTCTTGCTGTCCCTTGCTGCTGGGTCTCTTGTGGGGGCTGCTATCTATCGATACGCAGGTTCTGCTGTGGCTATTCTAGTCTCGGCTGCCGGGAAGATGCTTGTTACTCTAATGTATTTCTTCAACAGCAGCGACAAGCCCAAGAAGACGGAGGGGGATGACTTATGCTAGGAAATAGTTGCCCACATAACATCGGAGGGTTGGCTAGAAAAAAGAATATTGGATGGGAAAAGGAGGAAGGGTTTGTATGCATTGGGGTGGTGAGGCGTTTATATGGTCTAAATAGCATCGCGTGCATATATATGTGGTTACCCTAGGTATAGAAGATAGACCAAAAGTCTAAGTTAGAATAATAATGAAATATGAATACATATTGATCTATATATGACGGCTAGAGGAGAGAGTCAACTGGTAAATTCAAATGATTATTACTTATTCGATGTCGTCCCTGTAGTGTTCAGTCTTTCCACAACCTGTAGTTATCATATCGGACTTGATCAACGAATATACAACGTCACATTAATCTACAGGTTATCTTGTAAAGTCTCGAACCAAGATTCTGAAACTCAACTTATTTCATTTATATATATCAGTAGAAGTTGGATTTCAACCCCATTTCTGTTTACATACTCTATTTCAAAGCTTCGACTAAATAGATACCCACCCCCCTTTTCGCTCTCGATTAAGCGAATTCGGGCAGTATACCATACATACTTGTCATGCACATACGCACACATACACACACACACATACTTTTAGATATTCCCATGTCGAACAATAATGCATATGCATGGTTCCGATTATATCTATGTCTATAACCCAACCCCGCTTCTCTTTATACCCTAACCCCTCTTTCCGAGTTATACTGACTTGTATTTTATAACAATATTTGTTGTCTTGCATGTAACTTGTAGTTCTCTTAATGAATGTCTGGCTGGTAGATTTAAGATGGCTATACCTAGTATATAGTTCTTGCACTCAGGCTGGTGACTTGGCTGCTTGGGTAGGTCCAGAGCGGGTTCTTTACTAGTATAGTAGTTTATGATTTCATATCTGCATGGGCATAGCTTATTTGGCGAAGTTAGCTCCCGCACTACCTCTACGGACTTTGCCAATGAGCGAAGCGATGGATGGTGTTTGGTCAATGTTTAAAAATGGTTGTGCAACATCTAATCTAATGCATTTCCCCCCATGGTACCTCGCAGTAGGTACTTATAGATCGATGTGAACTACATGCCGCACTAATAAATCTTAAATGTTGAATTTAAAATGTGGCCTGTGCTCGCGGGGCTAAGTTAATCAAGCCAGTCAAGTCCAAGTTACCGTTACCTAGACCTGCAGGCTTCTTCCATTAACGCTACATAACTAACCTAACATCTCTTCAATGCTCGGTTTAAAAAAACAAAAACTAAAAATCAATTTACACGACTTTTACACGGACACGGCATGCGAATAGACTCGTTCCCCAACACCCGATTGACCACCATTCTTCTCATGTAGACTGATTTTCCAATTCCCATGGGGTTAGCGTGGGACTTGAAAATATCAAAGACGTCTTCATGACTCGAAACAATCTTTCCGACCACTTAACCTGGCTGTTAGCTAACATTGCTTTGTCCACGCCAAACGCAAACGCGCCTGTTCTTCCAACGCGCGCTCAGTCTGAAGCTTCCTTACCCGACGACGCCACCGTTTTCTTCACCCCTCCCTCCGATGCACATACGAATATCGAGACGCGTACCGATGATCCCTTCACCTCGCCTACCTACCCCCATCTTCCCCATTCAACAACCCATGGGTCGAATAAGCCCGCCACTAGATCGACCGACTCACGCGATCGACCGGCATCGCGAGAAGACACTATGGGACGACTAGTCTCCAAGGCGGCATCTAATCGGCCGAATCTGATCCTACGCCAGGAGCAGCTCCCCACTCCCACTTCGACCACCGGCAGCACATCTCTGGGAACTCAATACGATGCTTTCCTCAAGAAAAACTCGGCCAAAAAGCAGACCTCGACACGGGACCAGCTTTCGAGCGTGCGGTCTAGAAATCTCTTCATGACGCCCGGTGCATCGCTTCCTAGTAATCGTACTTTCGAAACTATCGATCTCACCAATGACAGTGCCCAGACTTCGCCGAACACAACAGCATTCGGAAGCACCACTCAGTTATGGAATGAAGATTGTGCTATGCGTCCGGAGCCCCCTCCTACCACCGAGAACTCGTCTATATTTGGAACCGACATTATGGTATGGCAGGAGGACTATGCAAGCCGGCCGATGCCATTGCTCGCCGAGGAGAATTCGACGGTGTTTGGAAGTGATGTGGTGGTTTGGGATGAAGATTCGGCTGCACGGCCCCAGCCCATGTCGATGCAACGGGGTAAGAAGCGGAAGAGCGATTATATCAGCCAGCCACCGCCAACTACATTAGCTCATGATGAGTTCCCAGACATATATGAGCTCCTTTCGGACGATGAGGCGCTCAACATACCGCCGAAACGATCCCCAACCAAATCGCCAGTGAAGAGGAAGTTGAAGCTGAGCTCTAGCCAGTCACCATCTAAAACGATACTGGAAAGACCAGGGGAGATAATTTACCAGACGACCACGGAAACGAGCGTTTCTACCAATTTGTCACCCGTTACCGGTCGTGGTATCAAACCTTCTCCGCGGAAGACCCCGAAAAAGGGTATTCCCCCTAGTATACCTAGAACCACGGAAAAGGAGCCGGATCTGGACCTTGAGGGCGATCCCGACAGTCCTATTCAACGGCGAACTCAAAAGGCTCGAAACACGAAGCATCATGACAGGGTGATACAAGATTCAGATGAAGAGGAGTTATTAGCACCAGAAAGCCCCGTGGTCCAAGGTAGTGGACGCGATGAACCACCAGTACCTAAGCCTGAGTCAGATGAGGAGGAGATTTTCGCTTACAACACGCCTCCAAAGACAAGAGTCCCGGCGTCAAGTCAAAAACCAACGCCACTCAAATCACCCCGAAAACAAGAACGGGATTCACAATCTCAAGCTAGAACCAGCGGGGACTCCTACCAGGATCCGGATGTATCTTTCTCCCAAGACTTTCAACCCACAAGTCAACCACTCACAGATGTATCGGTCAGTGACGAGGAAATGTCGGCTATTTTGCAACTTTTCCTAGACCAACCATCAGCTATTGAAGCACAACGAGCACTTCTTCAAGAGAGTATGCTGCGGAATCGCAATGCGTACAAGAAATCACTCGAGGAGGGCAACCTAGAGCCTAGAGGACGGCTTAGACGAGAAAAGGAGAGACTGATGCAGCAACAGAAGGGTTTAGATGCTCTTTCTAGCGAGTTTCGGTCGTATGAAGAGCTGAAAATCAAGAGGGATGCCCTCATAGCTCGGATTGATGATGCTTATTCCCATAACTTAGACACCGAGGAGGACGAGGCTCGTCTCGATGAACTAGAACTGCTGGTTAAAGAGCACCAATCATTGTTGAAAACTAAGCTGCCGGAGGCTGGTATAGACAACCGTGGCATATTTAAGAACAAAATGCCAGGTGTCTCTCAAGCAAGTCGTACGGAGCCGTTTGTCCAAGCTACCCAGGTATCTCAGCCGGCAGCCCCCCCTAGCTGGTCTCGAGGCTCTGGGGTTTCCCATGTTGGAGGCCCCGAAGTCATATTCCAAACCCAGTTCCCGCCACGCCTGGAACCGGTTGAAGAAGTTACGGAGTTGTCTATCGACGAAACACCAATACCAAAATCAGAGAGACAACGGCGGCATGACCAAAACCTGGGCCCGCGGTTATCTAGTGCTCCAAAAAATGAGCCAACTAGGACACCAATACGGCAGAAGCCGGCGACGCCATTGATCCACGACATTTTCGATGAGAATGATGACGAGGATCCATTCAAAGACCATCCGCCCCTCACCAGTCGCCTCACCCTGAAAAAGACCGCAGAAGTTCCTCACTCGGCCAGCAGAACTCGCAAGAGTCCAAGCAAGGGATCAGCAAGCCATCATCAAGGCTATCAGAGTGATTATAGTGATGATATTGATATATCTGAACTGGCTCATGAATTCGAGCTCCAACAGTCGTCTTCGGAAAATCACTCTGCATCCGGCCGTTCGGTACTCTCAGAAACATCGGGCAATATCGGGTTACGAAAACAACCATCCGCCATCCAACGGGCCTCTAGCTCGTCTACTATGGCTGCCGTCTCTCCCGAGCAAAAGAATCGCCCTTGGTATAGAGATGTGAGAAGAGCCCTCAAAGACCGCTTCAGAATGTCTGGGTTCAGGCACAATCAACTAGAGGCCATTAATGCTACACTCGCGGGCAATGACGCATTCGTTTTGATGCCTACAGGAGGCGGAAAATCTCTCTGTTATCAACTTCCCGCTGTCATCACTAGTGGGAAGACTAGTGGTGTCACCGTTGTGGTTTCTCCCTTAATCAGTTTAATGCAGGATCAAGTAGACCATCTCAAAGCACTGAATATACAAGCAGCTACTTTCAATGGGGAGAGCACGCCAGAGCAGCGGGGTTTGATCATGGATAAGCTAAAAAATCGGTACCCGGAAAACTGGATTCAGCTTCTCTACGTTACTCCTGAAATGATTAACAAGAGTAAGCATTTCCTGAACGGATTAGAGACGCTGTATCGGAATAAGAAGTTGGCTCGCCTGGTCATTGATGAAGCACATTGTGTTAGTCAATGGGGCCACGACTTCAGACCGGACTATAAAGAACTTGGTAGCTTCCGGGAAAGGTTCCCGGGGGTTCCTCTGATGGCCTTAACTGCTACTGCAACTCAAAACGTTATCATGGATGTCAAGCACAACCTGGGAATCGAGGAGTGTGACGAATTCTCGCAAAGCTTCAATCGCCCTAATTTATATTATGAAGTCTTGAAGAAAGAGAAAGACAATATTACAACGATTGCTAACTTGATCAATTCTAAGTATACTGGGTTGACTGGAATTGTTTACACACTCTCTCGGAAGTCTGCCGAGAATATCGCAGCAAAACTACGAGATCAAGGCATTGCAGCTCACCACTATCATGCAAATGTGCAATCTGAGGAGAAGGCAAGGGTCCAGAAGGATTGGCAGAGAGGCAAGATAAAGGTGGTTGTTGCAACAATCGCTTTCGGCATGGGCATTGATAAACCTGATGTGCGTTTCGTCATTCATCAGTCCATTCCCAAGAGTCTTGAAGGATATTATCAGGAGACAGGACGCGCAGGCCGAGATGGGAAACCCTCCGAGTGCTACCTGTATTTCAGCTACGGTGATGTTACGTCTCTTCGAAAGATGATTTCCGATGGCGATGGCAGCGAGGAACAAAAGGAACGACAGAGAAACATGCTTGGCACGGTGACCGCCTTCTGCGATAACCAGAGCGACTGTCGTCGGGTCGAGATTCTGCGATATTTCGGAGAGGTGTTCACTAAAGAGCAGTGCAATGCAACATGCGATAACTGTAAATCCCAGGGTGTATTTGAGCAGAAAGATTTTACCAAGTACGCTGTTGCTGTGCTAGAGGTCATACGGCTTCAGGACAAGCTCACCCTCAACCAATGTACGGAGTACTTGCTTGGGAAAAAGACACGGACCGAATTCAACGACGGATCTGAGAGATTTCATGGTATTGCCAAGGGCATGCCGAAACATGAAATTCATCGCGTTATCGACCGCCTCGTCATGGAAGATGCCTTGAAGGAGGATAACATTATCAACCGAAAAATCGGAATCGCAGTTCAATACTTCAAGGTAAATCCACTCTCTATGACCTTTTTAAGATGTAGCATCTAACCACCATTATTTAGATTGGACGCAAAGCACATTCCTTCCTCACCAATCGGCGTCAACTTTTCCTAACTACCCGTGTTAAAGGCACTGGCAGCCAGGATGGCCCATCTGGTATACCAAAGCGATCGAGCAAGCCAGCAGCTCCTGCGACAAGACGGGAGTCTGCCAAGCAGCATCCCCCGTCGACGAATGTGTCCTCGCCTATTCGAGCGAGGGTACATAAGAATAAGGGGAAGGGCCTGGCAACCATCAATGACGAAGACAGTGAGGACGATTACGTTAGGCATAGCAACGGTCATGCTCGCGATCGTTTCGTCCTTGGCGATGATGACTCTGATGATGGATTTGAGACAATGCCGCGCTCTAAACGTACACGCCAGCGTCAGAAGGAGCCGGTCGGTCCACCAATATCATACGATGCACGCATGAGCGACATGGGTTTGACTGATCTCCATAAAGATATCATTCAAAGTTTTTTCGAGGAAGCTAAGGTTTTGGAAGAGAAAGTTCGGACATCAAAAAGGCTACGTCAACCGATTTTTTCTCAGGCACAACTTCGTGAAATGGGCCTTAGATGGACTGTGTCTCTGGATCAAATGAAGATGATCCCAGGTATTGATGGCGAAAAGGTGAAAAGGTATGGTGACAAACTCCTGCCCCTAATCCGACAATACCACCGCCAGTTCCAAGAGATTATGGGCGTTGGTCCTGAGATGGGCGCTACCGCTTCTGCCGCACAAGACCACTCGATAGTAGATTTGGTCAGCACGGATGAAGACGAAGATATGGGTCATGACATCTATGACGACGAGGATGAAGAGGGCGAGGCCTCTGGCTATTTTGGAGCACCGACTTCCGAAGCGCAGACATTCCTTCAGCAGCTGGAACAAGCTGGACAACACAAACAGCCAGCTACTTCGCGCGGCCGCTCGGGTTCTGCGGCCCCAAGAGCGAGGGGCGCTAGTAATTGGCGTGGCGGCGGCAAGCGGTCGTTTGCGCGCCGGACATCGGGCGGATCTAGCAAAGGAAAATACGCCGGTGTTAAAAAGAAAGCGGCTGCTACCGGTGCTAGCCGTGGGAAGGCTGCGTCCTCCCGACCTGCGTCGGGGTCATCTTCCGGTTTTGGACAGACCCGATTGACGACGACAGCGGCTAGCAAGTCGCAGGGAGGAGGGGGTTTCAGTGGCATTGGGCTCATGGAACACTGAATTTGATGATATTGGTGGTTGCTTTATCTAGGGCACGGGATGACATGGATCGGTCCGACGGCTTTGTTATGAACTAGTGGTGACAGGACTCCTGTCTTTTTTCCTCTCCGTGTCACCTACGAACTTTGTTTGCTCTTCTCTTGCATTTGGCATTGTACGGCGTGGCATGGCGTAGCGGTGGTGCCTAGTGACGATGATTTTGTTTTGATTTTGCTTCAGCAACGAGGCACGAATTCTTTGTATTTTCTGGAAAGGGGGTTCGAACCATTGGGTGGGATTTGGGTTCTCTTCTCTCTGCTTCAAGGGTTGGTTGGGTTCTTCTTTGTTTCTCTATAAACTACGTCACCGCATTATACCTACCCCCTCTTCTTCCTCTCGGATGTTTAGAGCCAGCCACCTCGCTGCTTTCTGGCAGTATAGATGTGCATTATACACTTACAATACGACAAGATATGCATAGAAAGAGAAAATAAAACAGAGAATTGAGGCAAAGGCACTTGTTTGTTCGTGAAGATGACTGATCTAATAGGATTGTTTTAGGGGGGGGGGGAGTTGGGTGTCAGTGCGTGCCATTATATGGAGATGCTTTGATGTGTATGCGTCATTCTAGGCCTCTGGCATTTCTGGCTTGTTACCTTCCAGTGTTTCGGTTTAGGCAAAACAAAAAGGAAGAGAAAGAAAACAAAACTCTTTACTTAGCACACTTACTTTACATTATATACCCCTTGAAAGATTTAGAGAGAGAAAAGAAGAAACACTTTGAAATCATATATGTACTGGTCAACTTTGATAATCCGAATGGCATATATGATGCTAATAGCAAGTTAGAATACGGCGAGCTATGACAGATATAAGTCAACCTATGATCCTCTCTCTCCATTATCTCTTCGGTTCACATATAGCATACGTCCGATATAAAATGTCGATAACATATTCGTCCGTGGTCCAAGGTTAGACGGTGTAAAGATGTGACCCTCCTTTCCCCTCCCCCCTTTTTCCTTCCCGAAACTATCTAACTTATTATCCTATCCGTTTTGTGGCTGACTCTCTTAGAGGTTTATAGCCCATTATAGAGTAGAATCATAAATGAGAGAGGCGTGAGAGACAAAAGAAGATTGGAGTGTAGGAGTAAAACCAAAAAGTTGATGTACAGACTTGTTTTCCTACCTTGCGGTTTAACACTGTTTCTGCTACTACCACATGCGCAACCTGCGTAGCCCATAACCAACCTACCCCAGCTAGATAGTGCAGTAGCCATGAAAGGCCCGGCGATTAGTTTAAATTCGTGAGGAAGTGCTGTGTAGCGAGTAAATCAGAACTCATCTACAGCTCACATATATCAAAACAAGGGTAATTATCTTAGCTGAAATATATTTTCTTTTTTTTTATCAATATTCCACTGTGGACAACAACTATAGATTCCTTCAGGGGGCATTCCTCCCCCTTTCACCTAAAACACCTAAACCCCTTTACCAACTATGAAAAATAGTTTAGCGCCGTGCTTGCTTTTAAGACGTGTCTGTCCTATTCCTTTCTATCCTACCTATTCTATTCTATCCCCTCCTCTCCCCTCCTCCCCCCACCACGCCCCTCCTTACGCCCCCCGCCCCCCTTTCCTCACCCTGCCTCCTTGTCCTCCTTAGTCGCTCCTTAGCTCGTTCCGGTCATCATCGGAATTGTTGTCTTTCTGACCACAACTCGAGAGCACATTAATGAAGTTGGATAGGGCATTGTGTGTGGTGCGTGTACACATTTACGAACAGACAGTAATGATAGAAGATCAGAAAAAAAGAGGAGAAAAAATCATTGCTTTTTTTTTAATTGGACAAAAAGCATCCCCTGGGTGTTAGATGGGTAAAAGAAGAAACGAGGAGGGAAAATGGGCAAACAAGGCCGTTCTGTTCGACTGAGTTGGTAGCAGGCTCGAAGATAATTCAGAAACCCCATCACAAAATGTGGCAGAGGACGAAAACTCCTCATAGACTACGACGCCGATAGTATTGAACAGATGAGCCATGAGCTATGGTATCACAGAAGAATCGAACTGGAATAGATGGGTAACAGGTGTATTGCCCGACTGGCGGGGCCTGTGATGGGGAGGAGATTGGTATAGTAGACACGCGTTCTTTCTTCGATGGTAAGTGTTAACATTAAAAACGAACTCTGCTCCTATGAATTGGTGATCCGGACTTAATAGTGCCAACGAGGTTTGGAACTACCGGGCTTAGTTTCGTTCGCCTTTCGGTTGCCTGAAGGATGTGGACTATAACGACCTGTAAGGTTCGACTTGGGTTGTGGCAGGAAACTGGTACGTCTAGATGTTGCCATGGAACTCATAGACCTTGGCGGGATATCCGTGGGTTCGTTATGTAATTTGGGTGGCTGGAGTGATATCCTCCGATTATCCACTGTGGATGCCTGTGACTGGGGCCGAGCTCTCGATCTTGCGAGCATCTGTGGGGAGTATGGGCCAGGAGAAGCGGTACCCAATCGCTCACGGATTGAGTCGCGGAAAGAGAGTCTAGAATTGCTCTTCCGGGAAGGCGTATCTCCTGGGGCCGGCGAAGAGGTGTATCCTCTCGGTATCGGGCTTCGCATCGGTAACTTAGAATCCCGATAATCGGGACTTGATTTAGCATATGGGCTAGGGGTGGTGAGGGTAAGAGGTTTGAAATTGTGTCCTACATCCGAGTCGTTCGTGTTCGTAGAAGTGTTCCAGCGCGGGCGCTTGTCTACTAATTTGGACGAAGATCTTGGGAGACGTGTCCCAAGCGGGGTGGTAGAGCCACTTCGTGGGGGCGTAGAGAAATTAGAAGAATTAGATAGCATGGAAAGTCTAGATCCTAGAGGTCGTCGTCCAGGGGGCGCCAGACTTGAGCTGCTTCTTCGGGCTGAAGGAGGCTGAGGTAAGTGGCTCCCGATGCTAGCTGAGCGGCTTTTGCTCTGCGACGATGGAGTTACTGGTTCAAGGCCAAGATTAGCCATGACCACAGACGAAGGCGGCGAGCTGCCCGGCGTCTCGTGACCGCTAGCAACCGTAGATCGGTCATTCGAAAGCATACTAGATATTGAGTCTCTGAGCTGTTGGCCTCTCCTTTCTGTCTGAAGCTCCTCTAAGACCATGTCTACCTCTTTCATCTGCTGCCTCATCCCCTCCCACCTTGACTGCATCTCCGTATGAAGTCGCAGGATTTCGCCATTAACAGTGAGCCTGTCTTTGACACCCTTGTCGATTATAGAAAGCACACGCTCAATGGCTGGGCCGTAGTGCATCTTCTTCGCCTCATAGCTCTCGATCTTCTTGGTCATGACGGCAGGGTTGGAGAGGTGGAGGCCCTGATCTACACCTTCGCGGAGTTTTGCCATGCTGCGATCTACGGACTCGATCATCTTCTGGGCTTGTCTGCCGGCACCGCGGAACACGAGAACCCACTTGTCCTCGCCGAGCTCTTTCCTTAGGGAGTCGGCGTCCGCCTCCAGCTTTTTGTAGCTGTTTTCAAGACCGGTCCTCCTCATTTCGAGCTCCTCACAGGCTGTAGGGAAGGCTGCCGAGGCCCTCGTCTCAAAAACAGAAAGCCGCATGGGCAAGAAGTCTAGAGATGCTCTTAACGGCTGCATCCGTGCGAACAAGGCCAGCAGACTCGAGTCATCTTGATTCAGGCTTGGGGTCCCCGGGGAATCGGGGCTGAGGGGATAAGTAGGAACACTATAGCGATTGTTGCGGGCGACAGTCGGTGGGGTCTCCTCCACAATGGTCTCCAGGTCGCCGATATCGACACTATCGCCATTTGATACCGCCATGATGGATTTGTGACGTCGCTCCTCCATCTCGAAAATTAACCTGCTCAAATCGTCCATTTCGTTCTGAATATCGCCTAAAACCATGTTCCACAGCTCTTCCCACTCCATGGCCGTCTCGATCTGGCTCTTGGTGTTGTTCAAGGTCCTGCGCATGCTGGTCCATTCGTCCATAATGGCCTCCATCTGGGCAACGGCCTTTTCTAGATCCTCGTTTGATACTTGGGCTATGTCCTGGCGGCCCTGCAGCTTCTCTATCGCCGTCACGTACACGTTGATGAGTTCCTCGAACCTGATAATGGCATTTTCCACTTCTTCGTACCCCTCCCTGCCACCGGCGGCGGCCCATTCGACATCGTCATCACTATCCAACCCTCCAATCACCTCGGACGCCTTCGAGATCCAGCTCCGTATTTGGTCGGCGGCACCTAGCAGGGCTCGGACAGCGGCTTGCGCAGTAGGGATGGCGTCAACCTTGCTAGACAGAAGTTCAGCATCGGGGAGGGTCAGGGCGGTCAGCTGGGCTAACTGGTTGGCAAACGAGGCACGGGAGATCGTGTAGATGGAACCGGCTCGCTGGAGGCCCAAGGGGTTGAAGTAGGAGGGTAGGTCGCTGTTGTTGAACTCTACCGGGGTGTTGCCACCAGGCGGGGTGTCTTTAGGTAAAGGAGGCGGCGGTGTGTCTTCTTCAGGTTCAGGTTCAGGTTCTGGTCTAGGCGGTCGCGAGTCCCGCTCGAGATGTTCGCGCCGCATGTCTGGGGTTGCCTTGGTGCCATTTCCGTTGGTGTGATCAGGCAACTGGTATTTGTTGGTGTCCATGTCCGAAGACGGGACTGGATCCGGGGCTGTGACCTCTGTTATTTCTGGTAGGGTACTGAGCAGATGGTCGGGTTTGGGTGATGGAGTTTGGTTGTGGTAATAGAGATAATCGTCGTCGTTGTTGTCGGTATTGCTATTAGTATCGTGGTAGTAGTAGGTGTCGTTTTCGTCGTCGTAGTAGTAGTAGTAGTAGTTATTGTTGTTGTTGTCGTAGTCAATATCTTCGGTAGTAATGGAGGGGATGATGGTGGTGGTGGTAGCGGTAGTGGTGGTAGCAGCGGCGGTAGTAGTGGTGACAGCGGCGTTGGAAGGGGCCTTTTTTCGAAACGATTCACGAAAAGATTCGCGACTGGACTTGGATCGCAATAGCTGGAGGGGAGTGCCAGCACCCTTCCAAGGGCGACCGCGGCGTTGGACGACGAGAGATGTCGAGTTGTTCTGATGGTTCTGATCGATCAGTCTTAGCTGGTCTTCGGGTAACCTTCCAACGCGTTCAACCTGGGATGGGGTTGATGGCGATGAGGATTGTCTGGCCGAACCAAAACCAAGTGCCTTCAGACGCGCCGCCAGGCCGGGAGATGGTTTGCGCGGCTGGTGAGTGGATGATTTGGAGAGTGGGTGTGGGACTGGGACTGGGACTGGAGGCGGGACTGGGACTGGAGCTGGGCCTGGAATTGGGATTCTGATTGGGGAAATGGCTTTGTTGTTTGACGCGACACTGTTGGTGTCGGTGTCGGTGTCGCTATAGGTATGGCTATAGGTATGGCTATGGTTATAGGCTGGGGAATGATGAGCTTGGGAATGGGGTGAGCCACCTGCAGCAGCACACGAACGTGGTGAACGTGAAAGGTCAGTCGGGACATCGGGAACGGTCAGGACGGTCTGGGTCTGCAACTGCGGCGGGTCGGCATATTGATGATGAGCTGTCAATCCTGGCTGTGGCTCTGAAAAAGCGGAGGTCGAGGCCGAAGAATGATGGATTTGTTGTAGTACGTCTTGACCTGCTGTTGGAGCATCGGGCGCGGATTCACCAGGGCCGACTACTTGCACAGACGGTCCTGTCATTTACACCTATTTTGTTTCTGTATGTCGTATGCTGTTTCTGAATGAGGAAAATGATAAGACGGCGGATGAAGTTACCGTGCAGCACCAGCAACCGAGAGGAAGGGAGAGGAAAGATGATGGAGAGATAGGAATAGAGATAGAGATAGAGATAGAGATATAGAGAAAAAGGTTATTAATTCCCTTGTCATCTGCCAACTTTTTATTATTATTTATCAATTCCTCTCTCTCTTTTTTTCTTTTAAGGGTCTCCTTTTTTTTCTTTCTTGCTTCCCTCTATCTATGAGGAACAAGCTTATACGTTGGCCCGTGGTGAATGGTGGGGGTTTTTCTTTTCTTTTTCTCTTTTGTCTTTTTTTCTCTCTTCTAATCCTGGGAAGTTTGGTTGGCAGCAGGTGGTTGGACAGTGGTTTTCTGGAGTTTTGTTGCAATTGGCCTGTAACTTGCAGTAGTCTGCGGTCGCACAGGTGCCTGAAGGCGAAGAATTGACTCCTGATGTGACGGCCTGTCTCGGGCTGGGCACAGGTAAGGTTTTGGGGGGGGGGGGAGGGAAAGAGATAGAAGAGGAAGGAGTACGGAGTAGGAGGGGGGTCTTTTTTTTTTCCCCTTCGTTTTCTTCTCTCTCCTTGCTTTACAACCAGTCTTAACGTTGCAACTTCCAAACAAAATTAAGAAGGTTGCCGTTTTTGATAGCCTTCTTCTTTTTTTGGTCGTACTACACACGCTAAGGTTGGTGTTAATGGGTTGGGACTTACAAGTACAGATGGCTTACAAGTCTTCTATAGAGACGATTATTGAAATGTAAGTTGATAAAAAGAAGTTAGGTTCATGAATACTAGTGATAAATAAAGGTGGGTATAAGATGATGTATAATGTTAATTGATATTATGTAGGTACATGGCTAATGCAAGATAGGTATGCACATTGGATACATACGACTATGCATGAGCCTTATGTTGAAATCTCAGGAAAACCGTGTAGAGGGAGGGATTAAAGAAAAGAGAAAAACAGAAAAAGGAAAGGAAAGGAAAAGTGATAAGCCAATAGAATCAATACCTAATAATGCTTCAAGCAAGCCTGGGGTTAGGTAGGTAGTAGGTAGCTACGTACCTAGTAAAGGACTCTTACTACGTACGCTACACATACCTACATACGTAATCTTAACTAGGCTAACCTACTACGTTATGTACCTTATATAAGTTAACAGGTTAGGTATGTACAACTTAAATTATAACCTTCCTTTAGGCTATGTTTCGATCGATCGACCAGAAAAGAAAGCGCTTCCCAAAGGGAGAGCGAAACTTGAGAGAGAAGGAGATTGCCTAGGATCAGATGGTTCCATTTGATTAATCAACCAAGAACTACCGGCACCAATGAAACCTTTCCTCACAGCCTAACCTACCTTGTTAGTGTATCCGTAGGAAGCTGCACTACTTAGTACTATGAGTAGGTACTCTACTCTTACTTCTTCAGCATCCTTAACGGGTTACTCATTTACAGCTTGCTTACCTGCCAACCTACCTACGTAGTGTAGAGCTGCTAGGGGAGTGCGCCTTGAATCAAAACACCCCCTCCCCTCTACTCGTCTCTGGACTTACACCCGATTTTTTATTTATTTATTAAACCTACCCTGCTACCCTGCCAGCCTGCATTGTAGCCTTTTTCTAGACTACTTCTAGTGTCTATCATCAAGGTTCCTATCATGTCTCAGAATCAAGAACGATCTAAAATAGCCCTCACCTAGCGTCGTTGCTGTGAACAGTGGACAGCCAACGGGATGCCCAGCCATACTACCCGACATGGGTAACGGCCAATGAGACGTCGAAATATCGACAAATTTAATGACTGAAGAAGACCCCAAGTGAACGGACAGACGGTCCACCAAACCCGTACCGTTGGCCCCTTTACCGGCCGGTAGATCCTGTCTTGTCAACCTGTCATTCTCGATCTGCGGGGACAAGACCACCAAGTTAAGGCTAGGAATGATGCAAAGAAAAAGTAGGGCTTAATGTGAATATGCAAGTAGGTCAGTGTGACTATTAGCGTGGTCGACTTGTTATACTCGGAGATGCCTTATGGAGGAAATATCTATTCTTGTAGGTACCGATTAGGTGTTTTGATATAATTGCATGTCGTACTCGTATATACACTAATACGTGCATAGTATAGTAGTGGGTGCGTTTAGTTATCCGAAATGAAGCATGACCAAGCTGCCTGTGTAGGGTTGTCTGTTGGTCGACGTCCTTTTTGTAAGGGTGGTCAATGATTAACGGCAATTCCGTCAATATTGCCAAGCTGCCAACATATGTTCTCTTCCCACCCAATGCTAGTGTACAATGGAGCGAGTAAGTAGATAGTAGTGCTATTTGGCCTGACAAAACATCTCAACAGGATGAGGTTTTATGGCGAGAATACCATGCTGTGTTAGATTACCATACCCACAACTTTGCGGATTTGGGTTCCTTCTTCGTTCTGTATAAAGTAGAATGCGCGTAAAACAGCACACAGGATTCTAAATCTACCACTGTAACCAGCACTAATACTAAACTAGTAGCTCATACAAAGGTACGCACCTGGTAGAGTAAGTGCAGTACCTATATAGTGGAGCAGCAAGTACAGACTTAGAAGTATGTAGTAGGGTAGTAGGCATGTAGATATCTACTACTATGTACCTAGGTAGTGTACACTGTCCTAACTTTACTAGAATATACTAGGTCCCCAGAGTGTGCTGGGCGTAGGTAGGAGCCGTTCAGAAAGTTAACCTTGGACTAATACGACATCGTGCATATGTACGTAGTAGTAGTCGGTATCACTTGCATTCCCGCACGTGCGGGTTTCTTCTCCCGAGGTTCTCGAGATAGGTACCATACCTTGGTTAGTTCTTATTGTACATACTATAGAGACGCACTGACGGGAACAGTACTACACTATGCTACCTACATGTACGTAGACAAGGTAGCTCGCCACGTTGTAATTTAAATTACCAGGTTAATAAGCTGCCTATTTGCTAGGCCAAGGGTACCTTTCCTTATCAACTTACCCAGAGCTCGTCACTGTATCACCGTCACTGTCTTACAGCCTTCAACTGCATTGGCTGATTTCAACTGGCAAGTCATCGTATAAACACGAAATGTCGAATGACCAGTCCATACCTACCAGTCTACTTATCTATAATAGGTTCAAATACTAGGTACACTACCTATCACACACTTATTAGTTGATCCCATTTACCCTTCTAGTCTATACTCCGTATTTTTCTTTGCAGCACAATACCCAATTATCCATGGTCTATCCTTCTGTCTTGTAACAACATCAACGAATATCTATATATATATAGATATATAGATATATATATAAATGAATATTGCTTGGCAGGAGGTGACGTGCAGTGCAGGTCTGTTGAGTTGTTTTCTTACGCTATGTATTACATAAGTACACGTGAGACTAGGGGTTGAGGAGAAGGAGCAGGAAGGGGGGATGTGGTCAAATCTTGTTGTCCGGGCAGACTCACCTTGAGGAGAATTTATTTATATAAATATACCCAAGTTTATGTTTTCTCTGCCGATCCTACAGGATCTTTCCAAACTGTCAACTAGACTGTAATCGATTAACTTTTTCCTCTATTATTATTATTATTATATTTCTCTTTCCAATGTTGCGTGTTGGTTGCGTGTTGTGGCCGTAAACCTGTCTACTAGGTATTTTATTGTTTGTTGTTCTTTCAAAATTACATACTTATTCGGATTGGCTGGCGCATGCGTGATATTGCATATGTAATTATTGAAGTCACACCTTAGCCGTTTCGACTCAAACATTGAGTTCACAGTTCACAGTTTACAGTTCACAATTCACAATTCACGCGTCCCCGCCCTGCTGTGTACCCCGACTCCACCCGTGCCCCGACAACCGACTGACGCGAATAAAGTAAAAGTAAGATAGCTAATAAATCACTACCCTTGTTCATCTGAATTCCCACCAAGCCTCAAACCCCCCTCTCTCTCTCCCTCCCCCCAAAATCTCAAAGGGGCAACGGTCCCCTGATATTCGCCGAAATCCCATATTGGACAGTCCTCTCGCACATTTTGTACACCTTGCATGATACGCTTCTTTTCTCTTCCAAACTTCAAAGTCACTCGTTTTAATTCTTTTTTTTCTCTTCTCAACCCTTTTTCCCCTCCCTTTTGAAGCTTACATTGGAAAGCCGTCGGGTTGCCTCTGCCAGACCTTGTAATCTAGTTTCCTCCAGTCGCACAGCCCTCTCCTGCTTCTTCGGTATAACCCACACCAGCTTGCGCCTCAGCCAAGAATCAACCAGCTCAGATCGAGCCATAGCTTTCCTCAACTTCCCATCGTATATAGGAAAGAATTCATAATGGCGACGGGTCAAGATGAACCTCCAAAGTTGCGCCGCGATTCACCATCGCCCGAGACCAAACCCGTCCCCGCCGTGGGTCCCAAGTCAGACATGTCTCGGAACTTGTCCATGGCTTCGTCCGCCTCGCGCGCCTCCAGCACCGACGGGTCTTACCGTGACTCTGTCGCCAGCGATGTATACTCTCGGAAGTCCTCCTCAAGCTACCAGTCAAGCCGTGCCTCTAATCGCATTTCCACTATGAGTCTCGATCGCCCCAAGAGACGTGGTTTCTCCCGGCCTCAGGGAACGGATTTTGCTGCCAGCGCAAAGCATAGGGATAGTGTTTTGAGTTTGGGAAGTATATCGCATCTTCAGTACTACTTTGCGAGAACCGGTCTCTTGGACGGAAAGGGGGGTCAGTTGGCTAGAAAACGACACCCGAGAGCCACATTAGACTTGTCTTCCGTAGCCACCTCGTCCCTCAACAGCCAAAAGCCTGGCTGCACCGAGGTTGACTCTTCCTACGCTTCGCTAGGTAGCAGCCCGGACTTGGCTGCTCAGGGCTTTGGATCTATGGTTGATTCCCCAACCGACGAGGATGGCGGTTTCGATTCGGATGAGTGGGATGAACCCGATCCGGACATTCTGCCACCGACCACGAGCACATACATGCACCGAGAGAAGCCGATCCCGAAACCACCCACGATTGAGGAGCTGAAGTCGGACTTGACACAGGCCCTCGATTCTGCGACGCGGGTTTTGAACAATGAGGCACCCTTGCGACCGAGTTCGTCAGCCACTGTCCCTATGCCCCGGCCTCAAACTCCGACTCCCAAACCCGGAGAGACAGTAGACGAAGCCAAGGGTATGCAGATACTTGATGTCATGACACTAGCCATTCGTGCTGCCAAGATGTACTACACAGCACATGAGCATCCGGATCGTTTGGATTCCATTAAGTCTGAGAAAGAGATCCGATCAGAGTTGCTTTCTGTCATGGAAGTGCTGAAGCACATGGCAACTAGGAATTTCGCTGGTGGCCCTCGCGATGAAGAGCAGACGACGATGACTTCTTGGATTCAAGGCATTCGAGAGATGCTCAAAAAAGAGGAGGAGATCGAGCAGGCAGAGCGCTTGGAAAGAGAGAGCTGGACCTGGGTTAAGGGTGACTGGACCGGCAAGGAGATCGAGAGAGAGCTCGCGTTTCTCTCATCCATCGATACCGAGGCGGATCCGTTGCCCGCTTACACGCCCATCGATGAAACCTCCGAACTACCAACGCCATTTTTGGAGAGCATGCAGAATGGCTTCAGATTGGTCAAGCTACATAATGCTGCAGTAAAGAAATCACGAAGGCGCTTTGGTGCGATTGGGACGTATCACACGAATACGCAAAAACCGTATCGCTGTGCCGACAACCTCCGCTTTTGGATCAAGGCAGCTGAGCTACGGTGGGAGGTGATGCTCAAGGTCGATGTGATGGGCGTTGTCTACAACACCAGCCCCGAAGTTTGGAAAGACTTCGAGGCGGCGATCTGGCAATGGTGCCGGTGTGTTCGAGAGGAGATCACAGCCGAGTGGGCCAATGCCACCAGTTGAAGCAGTTTTTTTTTTCTTCTAAATTTTTTTTTTGAAGGATGGCGGCTTATGAATTATGCCCAAGTTGCATCAGCGGATACACCAAATACATATTTCGACGACGCTATCTCACGATTTACACCATATACCCCCCAAAGCATAGTGTGGATGGTGGCGTTTCATACTCTTACCCCCTCTGCGAGAAAGATGATTGTTCGTTTGTACTTAATTTGTCTGGTGTTTCCACGCATAGCCCTTCCAAAAGAGAAAAAAAAAACCCCCTTCAACATTTAGTCAATATAGCAGGGGAAATTGTCTTACTACTTCTCAGGTCTGTTCAACTGTACAATACTTTTAATACACTATATATATACTTCATGTGGAGGCGTTGTGTGTGTATCGGATATTAGATGGTGGTTATTAGGTCAATAACACTTAGCATGTATTATTATCATTATAACGCTTTGGAATTCAACGGAGTAAAAGGGGGATTGCCAACACTACACAGTGCTACTACAGCCTATACAATTTGAAGCGTGCACAATGTAATGTCATTTTAGTGTAATAGTAGTGTAATGCTTAAGTATCGATTGGAATGGTTACTGAAGTACGGTAGAATTTCGGGTGTATGTACGGAGTACGAAGTACTGCTTATTGATAAAATGACCAGAATCGATAAGAGAAGTTGCATGTACCGAAGTACCTTAGGTTAGTACATATGTACCTCCAATGCAGGCAGCGGAAGCTGTTCGTCACCAAGTTACCTACAACCAAACCAAACACAGCTCTCAGAGCCTCATCGTCAAAGCTCCAATATATTCCCACTACCTCAACCTCCCGCATAACTCCCATTTAGTTTCTCGCATCCTCTATACGACTCGCCTCATAATTAACCTAGTCCATTCCACCAATTCGCCCATCAGCAACCCAGACCATGGCCTCCGACCAAGAGAGGGAGCACGCGCTCCAAGCGCTCCGAGCCAAACTTATCGAGTCGAGAGAATGGGAATCTAAGCTCAAGGCGCTGCGTCTAGAGATCAAGGGGTTGGAACGAGACTTTAATCAGACTGAAGAGAACATCAAGGCACTACAAAGTGTTGGTCAGATTATTGGTGAAGTCCTCAAACAGCTCGACGAGGAAAGATGTAAGCGCCGCGAATATACATGCATTGTACCCCCCACCGCCCCGCGAGTCGTTGCTGACCCCAAATGCCAATCTAGTTATTGTCAAAGCATCATCTGGTCCCCGATATGTCGTCGGTTGCAGATCCAAAGTCGACAAGGCGAAGCTGAAACAAGGAACCCGTGTAGCGCTGGATATGACCACCCTCACCATCATGCGGATGCTGCCGCGAGAAGTCGACCCGCTGGTCTATAACATGTCGCTGGAGGATCCCGGTCAGGTCAGCTTTGCCGGTATCGGTGGCCTCAACGATCAGATCCGCGAACTTCGAGAGGTGATCGAACTGCCGCTGAAGAACCCCGAGCTTTTCCTAAGAGTGGGCATCAAGCCGCCCAAGGGTGTGTTGCTATACGGACCTCCGGGTACAGGAAAGACGCTCCTTGCACGAGCTGTTGCCAGCAGTTTAGAAACAAACTTCTTGAAGGGTATGTGTAATAAGCTACGTTTTCCAGAGCACTGGTCTACCGCCATCCCTTGGCTTGGCTGGGCTATGCTAACCTTCCTTCTCTCCAAATAGTTGTCTCTTCCGCCATCGTCGACAAATATATTGGTGAATCCGCCCGTCTAATAAGAGAGATGTTCGGCTATGCCAAGGAGCACGAACCCTGTATCATTTTCATGGACGAGATTGACGCCATAGGCGGTCGACGGTTTTCCGAAGGAACTAGTGCAGATCGAGAAATTCAGCGAACACTTATGGAGCTGCTTAACCAGCTAGACGGCTTCGATTACCTCGGCAAGACTAAGATTATCATGGCCACGAACAGACCCGATACTCTCGACCCTGCGCTGCTACGTGCCGGACGACTCGACCGCAAGATCGAGATCCCCCTGCCAAACGAGGTTGGGCGGCTGGAAATTCTCAAGATTCACGCTCAAAGCGTTATTACGGAGGGTGATATCGACTTTGAGAGCGTAGTGAAAATGAGCGATGGGCTAAACGGCGCCGATTTGCGGAATGTGGTTACTGAAGCGTAAGTTGCCACCATAACATTTAAGAAATCCCGAATGCTATTCTTGAGAAGATTGACATGATTCACTAACTGCCCGATCTCTAGTGGTCTGTTTGCCATCAAGGGATACCGAGACGCCGTTAACCAAGACGACTTCAATAAGGCAGTCCGAAAACTGGCGGAGGCGAAGAAGCTAGAGGGCAAGCTAGAATACCAAAAGCTATAAGGTTGGCAGCTGTGTCTATATGTGCATTGGTTTATATGCAACTGGAGGAAGGTAGTCAGGTAGTTTAGATTCGGATAGGAGAAGGTATGACGAGATCATCGACGAAAGGGGAGGGGATAGGAGAAATCCAGGGTTGTAGATGGAAGTTATTACGGATTTTCTTGTTATTCCAGCTTCCTCCCCCGCCCC
This sequence comes from Camillea tinctor, assembly GCA_022578605.1. Taxonomy (NCBI): domain Eukaryota; kingdom Fungi; phylum Ascomycota; class Sordariomycetes; order Xylariales; family Graphostromataceae; genus Camillea; species Camillea tinctor. The sequence goes on along the minus strand of MU394073.1, from coordinate 281,332 downwards.
CTGCCCCTCTCTTCCACGGGCAGAATCGAGAAAACTTCTCAGTGTAATATTAGATGAATTCATACCTTACAGGGTAAGGCAGTGAGAGCAAATACGCTATCATCCATCTACTTACCTAACCTACCTCCCTATTTATCTCCGCTATTGCGATGTGCACTCGCGAGAGATGACCTACCTAGCTTGACCAGTTTAGAAATATTGTTTGATTTGATATAGGGAGAGAGAATATAACAGCATAGAAAAAAAAGAGAGCATCTTTTAATAGAACATTACGGTTTTATTTCTATGACCTGGGATGCTCTTCTGAAAATCTAAAATTATGTCTTCGGTGTATACGTGCCTATATAGCAAGATGGTGATAGATGAAGTTCAGAGGAGAAAAATATTTGTTAACTTGTCCACGCCTAGATAGCTAACGACGTACCTACGCCAACAACACCCATGCTGAATAGTCAGCCTGTCACATTGCTGTATACATGGAGAGATGGATTTAAATCCGCCCTTTTTATTTACTTAAATTTTTTTTTATTTCAATTAGGTAATTATTTACTTATTTTAATAACTATTCTTTTTTTTCCCATTTATTTATTTCAGTTTCCGTTTTCATCGATCTAAACTACGCTATGTATGTGGACATACCAAGCAGAATACCTGTCTCTATCACCAGGATCATCATCATATATCCTACCTGGGCCGTAAGCTAGCTGAGCTTTATCTTAACTACTAACCTAGGTCACCTGGTTAGTTAGCAACGTCGAACTACCTTTGTACATGTCATACATAAGTATCCATCTGCCTCGGTATAATTAGCGTAGAGGGTAGCATCGAGTGTGTGAGAGTATAAGTATGTATGTGTTCGGTAGGTTGTTGGGTGCTCGTTAAAATTTGTTAGTCGACATGGATGATACCTATGTAAGGTTGGGTTCCAGTGGCATGCAATATCATCATGTTACATTTCATACTTGAATACCAATAGAGTAATGATTGGCAAAAACAAAGCCAAAAGGGAACAATCGGGGAAAGAATCGAAGGCGCATATACGGGGGGAGAGGGATGGAGGGGATGGGGGTTGGGTGGCAGGGCCTAACTCTCTCGTCTCAACGAATAGTCTACAGAACAACTATAACGTGGACGATGTCGTGATTCTTTTCAATCGTTATAGCCGGTTGGTTTACCCCCTAGGTCCCATGATCGTCCGTAATAGATAACACCCGAGCTGGCAGAAGCGGAATCGAACGTATAGGAGAACATGTTATAAGCACCGTGGGGAATTGAATAGGATTATCAGCAATGGGGCAAAGCTCCCCATTCCTATAGGGGGGAGGGGAAAGATATCTAACCACTACTGGTTGGCTCAGAAAATGAGAAAATACGTAAGTGGCTAGAAGGAATAATTCGAGATGATAGTGAGTAGTTTTATTATCAGGGGGATTGATCTCATCGTGCCAGAAGCTGTTAGGGTGTAGGTCAATAGCTAGATAGCAAGCTAGGGCAGCCAAAGGATATGTACACAATCGACTTAAAGTAGGCTATTATCATCGGTCGATTGATATTGAGTAAGATAAGCATGTTAGCAGGATTTCAGCCGCAGTAGTTGTCTTAGACCTGACTTCAAATTTCTCGTGAACTGAAAGCAACATACCGTGCCTACGTAACTAACATGTAAGTATATACATAGGTACCTGTCCTTGTAGTAGGGACGTAGAATTCCCTCCCCCCTTTTTTGGTCATCGAGATTTATGCGAGGTACTGCCGTAAGGTTGCATTTGAGATAACAAAGAAATATATGCCTATATATAGATATGGGGAACTGTACACCAAGGGAGGTATACGCAATAAGTAAGACATAGAAAATAACGTATATATTTTTTCTCTTCCTTCTTTTTAACCACGCGTCTGTGTCGTGTCAGTTAGCGTAGTCATACACTAGGTAATCCAGGCTCTCTGGGGTCTTTTCTTGGTGTGTCGCACGAACATATCAGGCTTCAAAACCCGTAAAGTAAATTCAACTTGGTATGCAAGGCTCCGGGGAATACACCTGCTTTGCATGTGCTACCCCCCCAATGATACATACCACCATACCATACCATCTTTTGCTCTCCCTTTAATGTCTAACACTAAAACGAATGGCGGTCGTATCAATTGGATGATGTTCTTCCCGTCTTTGATCAATCTTGGGACTTACTGCCGGGACTATGACTTGCTCGTCGTTGCTATTCTTAGCCTTAGATTACTCGCTAGAAGCTTCTCATAGGAGACGGACTTAGATAGCTAAGGCCCTAACTGGGGTATGCATTTTGGCTAGTGGTAGGCGGCCGGTGAGCGGGCGCTCTGGTGAGAAGGGGTGGTGTTAGTGGTGGCGCTGCTGTTGAGTTGACGAGCGACTGGCAAGGGTCCCGCATCCGTCTTCTCTCTCCAGACACCTTGCCTCAACCTATTTCTCCGGGATACGGTAACGTGTTCTTCGCGCGCGCCGGTTGGCTGTGCAAGACTTCTCCATCTTGTAAAGTAATGGATGTGAATGATGGCGGACGGCGTAGCCAATGGCATGCAAGAGAGATTTCGTGCTAAGATCTGGCTAGAGGGCCACGGTTTTGGCAAAAACAAGTACACAGGTATTTGCCCATGAACCCTGGCAGGCGGACGTCAAAAAACACCCGACACTCACTTAACCTAGTAATGTTCTTAATTCAAAAAACAACAGCAACAACCATATAATTAACCATTTTAAATCTTTATTAGTAGGTTAATTATTGACTTCTATTTCTTATTATATATTTTTTGAAATTTAAATATTTGGATATTCGTGATTTAAATGGTTGTTAAAGTGTATGGCGGTATAAGTGAGTGTGAAATGTTTTTTGACGTCCGCCTGCCTGGGTATCTAATTAAGATGCGGGTCGATAAACTCTTAAGCCAAGCTAAGAAAAAGATCTCGTTCAGTCTGGGAAAAAGCGATGAGAAGCAAATACAAAACAGGTTGGCGGGGAATTAAGAAAGGAAATCCCCAGTGATTTCCCGCCAGGATGTGGCCGGCGAGCTGCGAGGTAGAAGGGATCTCGGTTGAGGCCTGGGCCGCCAAAGGCTTCATACTTCTCAGATATCTTGCCAAATCAATTTCTTAGTGGTTAGTATCAGTGCTTCGTGTACATATGAGTGATCCATTGTACAATTGATTTTCTTTTTCTTATTATTTTTCTTTCTTTTCTTTGCTTTTCTTTCTTCTCATCTCTCTCCTCTGTCGTTCTTACGCATATCATTTATGCGGTCAATTCCGAATACCCACATACAAGAAGCAGTAATGAAAATTGTTGGGCATCCTTTGTTCCCCGTAAGAATTGTCGTTGCTGTTGTTGTTATGATTGTTGTTGTTATGATTGTTGTCGTTGTTTGATGCTTGAAACCAATAACCCCCCTCTCTATGTATTGGAATTCTCGATAATGTCGTCACTGAAGCTCGTGTTCGGACGTCGCCTTGCTTCTGATCTACGGGATTTCCATTGAGCTAAGCTCCAAACGAGAGCTGTCCGACCTGGGGTGGGGGAGTAGCATTCTCAGATGGCAGGCGAAGATCGTTAGGCTTGTAGGGCAAATGGTACCGCATCAACCATCAGCTCCGAGAAGGGGGGCTTCTTTTTTTTTTTTCTCTCACACATCCTTTTTCGCACGTCGTACTTAGTACTCCGTAGGGCCTTTCCACGACTCGTTGCACTAGCTCAGGTACTGTATGTACAGCCCCAAAATAAGGGGCTGGCCCAGCCAACCAGCCCAGGGTTACCCAGCCAAGCCCACCCTACTTTGCCCGCATCGTGCAAAGTCGTGTTCAACACGAAGACACCATTGGTGGGGGTTGGACGAAGAAAAAGATCTATTGACTCGGTAGGTTCTCTTTCTTTTTATGCTAATATTTCGAGTAAACACCCGTATCACTTCAGATCTGCGAATAGATTCATAGGTTCACGATAATATTTTGAGGTTTGAACCCATGGATTGTGATGGTTGACAAGCGGCTGAGACCTGGAATGACGATGTTTGGTTCGGTTCTTTTTTTTTCTGTTGCCCCGCAGAAGAGTTGAGAAGGGTATGTACCCTATGAATTTATATTTGCAAATAGGTGTTGCTTTACCTCAACATCTTCAGGCAAAGAAGTGATTGGAGTGAAGTAGTGACTTAGCAGGTAGCAGGTAAGAAAATAAATAAATAAATAAACTCATATATGCATAATGAAACGAGTTTCGGCATGTTGCATGCTATACATACATTAGGTTAAGTGCCACTTTCCTTTAACTTTTCCCACCCCTCCTAGATTATATAGTACTACTTACTAAAAGGTGGCATCTCTACTATACTTACTGGTTTGGTGACTTCCCTTCGTAAAATGGGTACTAAGCACCTAAGTTTAAGTGCTAGGAGTACCTATACACACAATACAGTAACTTTGGAGGAGGTAGCTGCCATGTAGGCGGTAGCAGCAAGTTAGAATGGAAAGAACTACATAGTAGGTAAAGAACTGGCCTGGCAGTTATAGGTAATGGATCTTGCAGCAAGTAGCAAGAAGGACAAAGGGAAAGAACAAGTTGAACCCGCCAGCCAGCTGGGTCGGTCAAGGATGTGATGGCATGGCTTTTTTGGCCTTGGTGTACATTAGCGCCACCCCGCTTCCATGTATCCTTCCCCCCCATTATCAGCGATACGCTACCTGACACTTGACTAACCTCCCTAGTACCTATCTAGTACCTATCTACGTACACATGGCTAGCAACCAGAGCACCACCACCAAGCTGCACCGTTGCTGGCACTTGTAGAAAAAGCCCATAAGCCCCCGATTTCTCTTACACCTACCTGCTTCTCCCTTCCCCTTATTCCTCATTACTTTATTATTCCAATTCCACACCTACTGAGCTTTCCTTTTCCTTTCTTTCTCTCCTAGATACCCAAAACCCTCTTCTCTTTCATTCCATTCCTTCCTCCTTCCCACCCCGCACACAAGACTCGAGAGTTATCAGACACAATGTGGTACGTACGACTAATACGACTGGCAACTTGGCTAACACAACCCCTCCCACCATCTCCTTCATGCTACTTTCCACACCGACACATTGTCTTGCAAGAGACAGAGCATGAAATCTTTTCTTCTCGAGACCCCCGAGACCTCCCCGCTATACACAAAGGCTGGGGCAGTTCTTGAGGGAGTTTGTAATTGGGTTGCTTTATACTGATCTTGCTTTCTTAATAGTGGAATTTTCGGTTACATTAACTACCTAGTCGAGAAGGATAGAAAGTTTATCCTCGACACACTTGTAAACGGTGAGCCTTGTTTAACATTTATTTATTCTCTCTTTCTCTCTATCTTTTCTTTTTTTCTTTTCTCGCAAGTTACCTACCATGACTCGCAATCCTCTGCTCCTAAACTGGTTGCTGCAACAGCAACGGAAGCAGTAGTAGCAACAATGGTAGCGGTAGCAACGCCAACACGAAAAAAAAATTCTGAAAAGGGAAAGAGAATAAAAAAAAAGGAAGGATAGAAGCTACACACACAAAAAAAGATGAGAAAAAGAAAAAAGGGGAACAAAAGTGCTAATTTTTATCATGTTCATTAGGTCTCTCACGACTCGAGTACCGTGGCTATGACTCGGCCGGTCTAGCTGTTGATGGCGACAAGAAGAACGAAGTCTTTGCCTTTAAGGAGGTTGGCAAGGTTGCTAAGCTCAAGGAACTGATCGAGGAGTCCAAGCCAGACCTCACCAAGGTTTTCGACTCACATGCCGGCATTGCACACACTCGATGGGCCACTCACGGTCCTCCCTCCCGGCTGAACTGCCATCCTCACCGGTAAATACCACCCCCCTTTTTTATACGAGGCTTACGAGTACCCCCTGACTAACTCTGACCCTCCTTGCAGCTCTGACCCTACATGGGAGTTTTCTGTCGTCCACAATGGCATCATCACCAACTACAAGGAATTGAAGACCCTACTGAGCGCTAAGGGCTTCAAGTTCGAGACTGAAACCGACACAGAGTGCATTGCAAAGCTTGCAAAGTTCCTCTACGACCAGCACCCGCGCATTGACTTTGTCGACCTTGCCAAGGCTGTTATCACCGAACTTGAGGGTGCCTATGGTCTGTTGATCAAGTCGGTTCACTACCCCCACGAGGTTATTGCCGCCCGCAAAGGTTCGCCTCTCGTTATTGGTGTTAAGACTCAGAAGCGCATGAAGGTCGACTTTGTTGATGTCGAATACTCTGAGGAGAATGGTGCTCTGCCCGCCGAGGCTGCCTCGCAGAATGTTGCCCTGAAGAAGCAGACAGGCAACCTGCTGGCCCCCAATGCTCTGCTTGGTGCCCCTGACAAGTCTCTCCTCCACCGCTCACAATCCCGCGCATTCATGACTGATGATGGCATGCCCATGCCCGCCGAGTTCTTCCTCTCTTCTGACCCCTCGGCCATTGTCGAGCACACCAAGAAGGTCATGTACCTGGAAGATGATGATATTGCCCACATTCACGAGGGCTCGCTGAACATTCACCGCCTCAAGAAGGCTGACGGCAGCTCCAACGTGCGAAATATCCAGACCCTCGAGCTCGAGCTTCAGGAGATTATGAAGGGCAAGTTCGATCACTTCATGCAGAAGGAGATCTTCGAGCAACCTGAGTCTGTAGTCAACACAATGAGAGGTCGTCTTGACATCGACAACAAGAGCGTTACACTTGGTGGCTTGAGATCATACATTGCCACCATCCGGCGCTGTCGTCGTATCATATTCATCGCCTGCGGAACCAGCTATCACTCTTGCATGGCTGTCCGTGGTATCTTTGAGGAGCTTGCTGAGATTCCAATTGCAGTCGAGCTGGCCTCGGATTTCCTTGACCGCGAGGCCCCCGTCTTCCGTGATGACACCTGTGTCTTCGTCTCCCAGTCTGGTGAGACTGCTGATTCGCTGATGGCTCTCCGATACTGCTTAGAGCGTGGTGCCCTCACTGTTGGTATCGTCAACGTTGTTGGTTCTTCCATCTCCCTTCTCACCCACTGCGGTGTTCACGTCAACGCTGGTCCCGAAATCGGTGTTGCCTCCACCAAGGCCTACACTTCACAGTTCATTGCCATGGTCATGTTTGCTCTTTCCCTGAGCGAGGACCGAGCCTCCAAGCAGAAGAGACGCGAGGAGATTATTGAGGGTCTCGCTAAGGTATCTGACCAGATTAAGGAGATCTTGAAGCTTGACCAGCCCATTAAGGAGCTCTGTGCCAAGACCTTCAAGAACCAGAAATCACTGCTTCTCCTTGGTCGTGGCAGCCAGTTCTCGACCGCCCTTGAGGGTGCCTTGAAGATCAAGGAAATTTCATACCTTCACTGCGAAGCTGTCATGTCTGGTGAGCTGAAGCACGGTGTGCTAGCCTTGGTTGATGAGGCTCTGCCCATTATCATGATTTTGACTCGTGACAATCTCTTCAAGAAGTCTCTTAACGCTTACCAGCAAGGTATGTAATACTCTTTTCTGTTTAATTGAAGCCAATGCTAACTAGCTATAGTTGCTGCCCGCGGTGGTAAGCCCATCGTCATTTGCAATCCTGGCGATGAGGAATTCAGAGCCAGCGAAGCTGAGAAGATCGAGGTTCCCAAGACAGTCGATTGTCTGCAGGGTATCCTGAACGTTATTCCCCTACAGCTTATGGCCTACTGGATGGCTGTTATGGAGGGTCTCAACGTCGATTTCCCGCGGAACTTGGCCAAGTCGGTCACTGTTGAATAAGAAAAAAAAAATGCACGCATATGTGTATGATTTAATAGATTCATCCCTACTGACGATTTTTCGACACAATCCTGTACCGGAGTTGGTTTGAAAAGAAAAAACTGGGGTTTCACGTGGTCACGGTGGTTGGATCCGGATAAACAAATATATAGGCATCTTGGTCTTGTCTTGAAGAGATGGACCAGATGATGTGGTCATGGTGGAAAGGGCAATTGGTGTTGACCTTTTCCCCTTTGCTTGTATTTTGCACATGATGCGTATAATAACCCCCATATGTAGATTCTGGCCTTGTTCTGTTTTTTATCTTCTCCCGGTTGGGGTACCTATTGCAAGGAAGCAATCACGTATGGCACAGGTAGATAGGACAAGATGATTTTTATATGTAGTCATGATTCGACTTAGTTCAAGCAAAACGGAAAAATAAAGTAAAAGGTCATTTCGGCACGAATTTTGTTCACCTTCTACAGTTTACGTGCACTATGTCCGTACAGAAAGAAGGTCATCACGCAATTGATTTTGCAGGTTCAAAGTTTTAGATAACCAAGTATTGAAAAAATAAAACAAGAGTTTGACATCAAAATAAAAATATTTCATTTCATTGCTAATATATCATGTCACGTCAAATACTGACATTCATTTCCCTTTTTTCGTCTTTTTTATTTTTACTCTACAAGAAAATTTTCTTTCTACGACCGAGTACCAGATGGGTCAAGAATAGGAGAAGCAAAGTAAGCCTTTTCTTGTTCCATAGTTCATTCCCTCGCCGCCCTTTCCCCTACTCGTATGCATTTGTAGTAGCCCATAGGATTTGGCTCCTTGGCCTCTGGTCTAGTGATCAACGGTAGGTGTAATGGCCGGTGTGCAACATCAACACACCATGATAGTCACACCTTTGCCCTGTCCCGTGTGGCTCTCTCTATACCGCGTTTGCTATGCTATCCTGTTTTGCAGGAACATGGTAATCCCAAACCCACAAAACAAGTCGACCTGATCCTCCCCCCTGTCTTCTATTCCTCCCCTTTCCCCCCTTTTTTCTTCCTTAAACGGTCTGGGTACCGTAGCCCTTGATGCGGTCAGCAAAGGCCCAGCTCTGCTGCTCGAGCTTCTCGTTCTCGCGCAGCTCGACGCCGTCCTTGGTGACGATGGCGAGGGAGTACGAGTCGAGACTGCGGGCGTCGCGGTAGAAGAGGACCTTCATGCACTCGCGGATGACCTCGACGGCCTGGTCGCGCGAAACGCCGGCGACGGCGGCCTCGTCGGGCACGTAGCGGCGCATGATGGGCTGGGCGAGCATGCCGCCGAAGCCGGTGGCGAGCGAGGGCGAGGTGAAGGTGGTGCCGAGCAGGTCGGCGGCGGCGAGGAACGGCCGCGACTCCTCGTCTAGACCGGCTACGAGGAGGTGGTTCCACAGGGGGTCGAACTTGGACCGCCGGTTGTAGAGCAGGTTCGACAGGTACTTGTGCAGGTTCCGCGCGTTCAGCGTGTGCCCCGCCTCCGACTGGTAGGCCTCGTCGATGCCGAGCTCCGTCAGGTGCCGGTCCAGGTACTGCATGTCCGACACGTCGCCACCGAACCCGATGATGGAGGTGTCGGCGAAAGTGCGTATACGCTTGACGTCGGTGAAGCGGGCGAGCGAACCGTAGGATGCTGTGCGGGTAGGGAGGGAAGATGTTAGCATGGATTCTGCGTTGTTGGAGAGGAGAGGAGGGCATGGGAGAGGGTACAGTACCTAGGTTATCCGCTGCCATTACCACGCCGTCCTTGAACTTCATGGCCACTACTGAGGTTCCCGTGACAATGGGAGACTGGGTGTGTTGATTTGGGCCGTTGGCCTGTAGATACGAAGCATCGTAGGCGCCGTAGACATCGTCTCTAGGCTGTCCGGGTTGAGCTTGATTAGCTGAGCTGAGCCTGGCAATGGGTGGGAGGGGTATTTTATATTATAGTATGCTTACACGGCCCCAGGCTTGTGGTCGGTGATCCATTTTTCTTTTTATTTGTTTGGGGGGAGGATCTAGAAAGGTAGAAGTAAAAGAGTGGTGGTGTTGGTGGTGTTGGTGGTGATAGTTGTATCTGGTAGGTTATGCAGATAAGGTTGTAGAAGACGAGGTGTGCCCAGGTGCTGGGTTATGGCGGGTTGTACAATACACTATTACACTACTAAGCAACAGGCTGAAGCTACGACGTCGTTTGGGGATTGGAGCTCCCGCAGTTCTACGCTAGCGAATGTTAAGCTGCGCGTCCGTGTTCTGCCTTCCCACTTAGAGACCTGTGCTTTGACAGTCTGTAGCACCTGGCGACAGCTGGCTCAACTATATCTATATCCACCTTCAGTTGAGCACTGCTCAGACCTTCAAGTTGTTGTATATAAACACATGGATGTGCCTTCTTAGACAACTTGTGACTTAATCTAAACGAATAACTCATTAAAACTAAACCTTTATTAAAGTTTCTGCATAATAATCTAATTCTTATAAAATACCTACTTTCATATAAAAACCATATTGATCTATAAACAATAACTATACGCAATTTGGAACAACACCAAAAATAAAAGATGGCTCTAGTAGGCTACGAAAGTAGCGATGAGGAAGAAGAGGTGGTGGCACCAGTGGCGGAACCAAAGGTAAGAGAGGAATAATATATCAACCCCCCAAAATATAACATTACATTGATGAACAGACGGGGCAGCACTGATTTCAATGAGGCCAGTCACTAAAACCAGTTGAAGGGGAAACAAATAAGGCCGGTGAGCAGCCGAGTAAGTCATAGCACCGATATCTCATCCCTTCTCATGTCCTTGAGCAACAACATCTCACCTATATAAACAGATACCGAAAAAACATCACCCAAAGCTACTATCACAGAAGAGGTAGTAGGTCAGAAACCAGCCCCAGTCTACGGCCCTCAAATGGGCCCTGCATCAGGGCCCAGCTTCCCACCCCTAGAAGAGGCCGACGACCTCCCCGAGCCGGAAGCATCCGCCTCCGCATCCTCCGCGCCGGAGCTCCCCCCGGGCTCGCCCTACTCCGCGACCCGGGCCCTGCTGCGGGACCTCACGCTGCCCTCGGTGCCCAACATGGACATCCCCCCCTCGCCGCGCGGCGTGTCGCCCCCGCCGGCGACGAGCCGCAAGTTCGAGCACTTCCTCGAGCTCAAGCGCAAGGGCGTGCACTTCAACTCGCGCATCGCCGAGTCCGCGTCCATGCGCAATCCCGCCCTCGCCGACAAGATGCTGGCCTACGCCGGCCTCGACAGCCCCCGCGACCAGTACCGCACCACCCTGCCCCCCGACCTGTGGGATCCCGCCGACGCCTTCCCCCGACACGCCTTCCGCGAGCAGCTCCGCAAGAGCCAGCTCGAGGTCGCACAGACGAGGGCACGGGAGAAGGGCGCGCCGGTGGAGTTCGTTGCTGCCGCTTCTACCTCGGCGACGGGGAGTAGTGGTGGTGGTCAGGGTGGAGGAGGAGGAGGGGTGCAGCCTAGTGCTAAGAAGCGGAAGACGAGATTTGATGCGTGAGAGGGGGTGGGTGTGTGTTGGTCTGGCTATAGATTATAATGGAAATACTATGAGTTGGGGAATCTAGTATTAAGGGGTATAAGGAAATATGGGAGGAACTTCTTTTTTTTTTTTCACTCGAGTTTCATTAGATCAACTTCGTCGTTAACTAATCGCGACTTGTCTTCCCGCTTTACCTGGCGGCCTCGGATCTTATTCAAGATACCCTATATACTAATACGACTTCTAAATTTTAAGAAGGGCGAGCCAAAAAGCTCTTTTATAACAAAATGGTTCTGGGCTACGTTAACGAAATACAACAGCATCCACATGGTTCGCTTGAATTTTTATGAGTTCAAATGACACGATGATGTATAAACCAAGTTGTTATAGCATATGAAGTTTTTTTTTTCCTTTTCTATTTATTTTCTTTAAGAACAAAAGAAATCCATTCGATCAGCAACTACGGCTACTAATCTGCCTGTTTGTAAATTTGAGATGTCTGTGTAGTGATAGGTATATTGATAAAAAGCCCCCAGAGTGTGGTGTGTATTTCCATCGTATCAGTCTCGTAACCGCTAACCTTTCCAAATCAAGAGTCGAGTCCCCACTCTAACGAGAATAAAAAAACGCCGCTACAAAAATTCACTTCGGGTCATCCCCACCGGCTACTTATTTAGAATCTTAGAAAACCCCCTGAGCACGGTCACATTCTTCCAAGAACCTGTATATGCCCTCAAGGCCTTCCAAGTCATCTGAACAGTGTACGCCAGAGCTGATCGGCGGTGACATGCTCTCGTAGCCTTCCAGGTCCGGAGAAGACAACCAGGGGTTATCTTCCATCGTACTGTAGGCTTCGAAGAGCTCCGCTTCGAGGGGGAAGCTTTCGTCGGACCTTTCGGAGCCGTCGGCTGACGTGAAGTAGCTCGCACCGTCGCTGTGGGCATCAGGTGCGCAGGGGAACTTCAACGCCATAGGCACACCCACTTCGGTATCGAACTCCGGGTCCTCGTAGACGACGCCTCGGGTCAGACCGAGGTCGTCGCAGAGAGATTCGACCGTACGGGCATCGACACCTGGGAAGCGGACGCGAAGTATATTCCCTTTTTCTAGCTGTACAGGAAGGTCACCTAACGACGAGAGCTTCTTTATGTCCGACAGGATACTGGCCAGGTCCTTCAGAGCGCGGCCAAAGTCCACGGAGAGGACATCAAGGAAGCCATCAGTGTTCAGGGTAGTGGTGTCCAGGGAAGAAGCCTTGATACCGGCAGCAGTGGAGTAGGGGAAAGCAGCGGTGAGGGGGCTCAGGGCGGTGACAGTTGGGCTCAGGCGGAAGTCGACGTAGGAACCGGCAGCATGGCGGGACATGGCTCCCAGCTTACGGGCGGTCTCCTCCTCAAGAGCTGATACGGCACGATACTGCTTCTCGCCACGAGCGTTGTACCCGGTAAACTGGGCCTTTTGTCCGGAGATCCAGAAGGCCCGCACGGCAGACGAGACGTTCTGCACGACTTGGGCCTGGGCCGCCGGGGCGTGGGAGAAGTAACGTACGCCACCGATCCGACCGGATCCGAGGCCGTACCCTCCAGCCGTACGGGGCAAGGCTCCACCGGTGAGGTTGGGCCGCAGTGTGCTCGCAAAGGGAGCCTGGCCAGTGAACTGAGAGATGGCACCTCCAACCCGGGTCTTTACGAACTTGGATCGGTCGAACTTGGGAGCAGCATCAAGGCGGCCGGTGCTGAAGAATCGACGGACGGCAGAGTTGATGTTCTTGTAAGTAGAGGTCGAGTGCCATCGTCGGCTCTTTTGCTGGCGTAGGAAAGCAGATGGATGAATGGGCTGTCGAGGAGAGTTTCGAACCAGGACGGGTTCGAGAGCGGTGTTGACTGGTCGGGTAACAGCAGCGAGCTTCGATCGTATGATCTTGCTCGCCTTATAGGCGGCACTGCGGGCTATCCGCATGGCTGCGGGAGCCCATATGCCACCTGAAGAGGCGACCATCGTGAAAAAACTGTGTTCGCAGAACTGCTGCGAACAAAAGGTTGAGGGGAGAAGTTGTTCTTGGGGAAGAAAGAACCGGAGATGACGCTCGGAGGGATGGGAGGGTGATAAGTATGGGAGGCCCGGCGATAAGATACGAGCGATAAGATGTGGCAAAGCTGCGCCACATACCGGCAGGTCTCCAACCTTGGAAATCTGGGTGAGCCCCTCGAGTGTCCACATTTGCAAACAGCTGGCAGTAGAGAAGAGCTTGGACCAATGGATTTCTCGGCAGCCTCGCTCACGAATTTCCGATTATCCAATGGCAATGAGGGATTTGGCTCTAGGTCCAAGTTCTCCACCACCATTTTTTTTTCTCTTCACTTTTCTTCCCAACTGCGAACCATTTTTTCTTCCTTCTCTCTTTACCTCTTCATCATATTTTTTTACCTCAGGAAACGAGAGTGAAAATGCCTCGAATATTCCCCTCTTCTTTGTCTGTATTCTAACGAGAGTTAGGCGATTCTACTTGTTTGATTTTATTTGGTATGTACCTCCATGCTTTTCCCGCAACCAAAAATTTGCCGTGACGAAGAAAAAATTGAACAATCCAAATCTTACAACAACATCATGGGGATCCTTTAGACTCTAGAATTACCCTGAGCAAATAACCCCAATCACCATAATCAAGCTATTTCTGTGCATTGGATAGTAGCTAATATTATGCTCACAGATGTTCCCTGCTGCTTAGACAGTGTCGCCCTCTATTCTTGGGCTAATCGCCAATATCAGAAGATCAAAAGGTCGGTGCCCCTTCCCATATCTGATTTAACTCTACCCTCCCCACCACAACCACATTGCAGGAGTGATGAAAAAAATCGACAAACCTAGGAATTCCTCATTCTTAATATATAATGTGGACACCTCGTTTTAGTTTCAGCCTTGTCTGACCTCAATATCCCACCTCAATTCTTGTTTGACAGTCCTGTTTGCTCAATGCAGGTGTGCTAATATGTCAACGTTTATAGGTACATAATTCTCCCTTGTTGCCGTGGTGCTCTCACAAAATGAGGAAATCTTGAACGAACGGGCGGACATAAATGAACCTCTAAAGCCTCCTTCTATTCAAAGCGAGGTCGTACAAAACCTTGTGGGAGGATGGTGGCGGAGGATTCTTGTTGAGACTTCGTCAACTGATTGTGTCTTAACCACATGATGCTCTACGTACTCTCAAAGATATGGACTCGGCTGACAGACGTCAACAGGTATATATAATCTGTTTTTCTCCCGGATTCCTATTCATTTTAAGATGATGATCATTATTCACACTGTTTGATCCTGTCCTATGGGCATGGAAATGAACATCAATTCAAAATCTGATTTAATGAGGTATGTGTTTCTCATCGATCCCTCATGGTGGATACAGTGCTAACTGCCCTAGACTGATAGCTATCCTAATAACTGCATTCTCTTTTCACCACGGGAATGATAGTTGCTAACTGCTCATTAACTTAGGTGACCTTATTTTTAAGCTCCTCTAACTAACATCATAGTATGTGTATTGTGAGTTACTTCTTCCCTGATCTTTTCCACCCACTAGAAGCTTCACGGATGAAAACATTTCCTGCAATCTATTTCGGAGTTCTTCATGACGAGACTTTCCATCACCTTGGAGAACTGATGAGGCACTTTTCTATACATGTTAAATTGTCGTTGTCTCTTTCTTTGTTGACTAATATTTTCTCAATTACAGATTTATTGAGGATCGTATCCTATGATAACCCATCTTTGAACAATGAAACCCAAGGATGTGGTGGAAAGTTGAAACATGTCGGGTGGTTTTTTGGGCTTCGTAGTCAGTATCTAAATACTAGTTAATTATAATTTATTCAATTGATACCTACATATGTTTGCAGCTCCACCCGTTTAAGTTCTATGATCCCATTGTGGTGCTTGCGGTCGATCTATGTTGATAAAGATGCTGTCATCGAACTGTCTCAAATAGAGGCCCCACGCTTTTACGATCACACTATATGGGGCCGTGCACAAGGCGGATCCCTGTTTACATCATGATTATTGGTCCACACAAGACCCTGGAAATCGGGGAGTTCAAAGAAACGCCGTCTACCGTCGACCGTCGGCAAACCATAGCTTGAACTAGCTCGAACTCTGTTCCCCAGTTTGCGGATTCCGACACGCAGACACGTTCGATCTCAAGGTTTTCTCCGTCGGTTTGGTGATCCGATCGTCTATGGTGCCACTTACTTCTTACTAATGTCGGTAGTAAAGTTGCTACTCAAGACCGACCGGTAGTCACGGTAGCTTTTCCCCGACGGATCTGTATGTAATAACATGGTATGAAGCGAACAAGCCGATCCACCATTAACCACAACAATCAACGAAAACGTATGAAAGATACATTACGCATATGTACATGTTACACCCGTTCGATGTCTTTCAATCTAATTTGTAATGGTGCCATCCTCGTACCATTAGGGTTTTAATACTGGAGAGAGCAGCGATCACCATAGGCCGGGACTTGTTGCTTGTCGATACTGTACATACGCACGTATGTACCGTACCCTAGGTAGAAGGTAAAAAGCATGAACATTGGGAGATATCCCCCCAATTTTCCCATTGTCCACGCAGCCCACTTCCACCTCCCGCGCTCTACACTCTGCGCTCTGTGCTCTGCGGGGTAAAGAAGAGCTGCATATCAACTCTGATCTAGGCGAATCTGAAAGCAGCTTAGGCAGTATACAGACCCAAGTACATCATTTATGACGTTACCCAGGGCGATGACAAATGTACTGGTGTACGTAGGTTGTTTCAATATTGCAGTTAAATCATACCTAGTAGTCTGCTTCTCGAGCCACGCTAGACTCCGGCACCTCCTGAGATCATCCCATTGTGGATAGCTCATTGGTGAGGTCATATCAATACACTTAGCTACCCATCTCTTTGTGTCACTCTGACCACTCATACTTGCTAGTCGATCTGCAAGAATCTGTCGACCGAGTTTTGCTAGGATCTCCGGACGGGGTTTACAATGGCTTGCCGGTAATTGGTTTAACCATGCAGGGTAAGGGGTATGATGCTGTGATGCACCACGAGTAAGGAAAGCACGGTTTAGTTTTATTAGTTCTGGACTTAGTAGCAGCAAGCAATGGAGAGGGAAGGGAGGGGTAGGAGAAAGGAGGAGGAAACAGCATCTAGCTTTCGTCAGGTGCCTCCTACTCCTCCTCATATATAAAAGGGGTCTCTTTCCCTCTCTTGTCATTCCTCCATACTCTCCTCCCTTTTGTGCAGTAGATATCATACACACTACCTTCTACTACTACTATTACTACTACTCATACTATTTAAGTTTACACTAATTGCATTCTTTCCCTCCCTCCCCCCGGACTGATCTTTTCATTTTCACACAATCAATATCCCAAGTCACACGGTATTGGGAAATTCAGAAACACAAGTGCCCAAGACATTGCATTTACACACGCACACACATACACAACAGAGAAAAAAAAACATTCCACGTTCAGAAGCCAGACAACATGGACAGCTCAAAGACTGGTGTCAACGCTCAACCGGGCACAGGTGCTCCCCGACGCAGAGTTCGTACCCCTTGACTTATACTACCCAATCGACTACACACACAACATGCACACATGTATCCCAATAAAATAACTAACACCACTTAAACACAGAGCTCTGGACCCAAGTTCGACGGTCTCATGACCCAGAAGCGCGGCAGTGATCCCGCCTCGATGGCCCGGCGTGCCAGCTTGAGCGAGCAGAGGCCTCAGGCGGGCTTCTTTGGACGCATGTGGCACGAGTAAGCAACATACCCCAACTCTGTCACGACCTTAACAATTATACGACGAAGCCCTCTTCCCCTCCACCCTAATATGACTACTCAACATTGGCATTTCACAACTCTACCCCTCCAAATCACATGGTTACCTTCCGTGTCTTACCTCGCATGAACAATGGCTAATTCGATCCTCCTCTCACACAGCTTTACCCGTGGTCCCACGAGCCCTACGAAGTAAAAAGGGGGTAAACAAAAAGAAAAGGAAGAAGAAGAGATTTTGCTTATTACCTTCTATTCCGGTGTATGGAGAAAGGAGAAGAGGAATGAAGTTTTGACTCGTTTTCATTATAACGGAACTTTGGGTCCGGGGGGAAGGGGAGGAGTAGGTTATGTATTATATGGAGGGAGGCTTACGTCATTATGAGGAATTAGGGACAATGGATTGAAATCATCACGCTCAAAAGATTGAAAACAAGAGGGAAGGAAAGCCACAATGGCAAGGCGTGCGTGTATGGACGGCAGTGTTAGCGTCAGATCGGCCGGCATGGGAGATATGGCGTTTCGGCCTAGTTGGTGTATTTTGCGTTCTGGTCAACTGTTTCATACGAGTATTAGCTAACTATTATTATCAAATTTGATGAAAATCCATTCACATATAACTTACATATAACATTTTTTGTGTTGCCCCATTGGATCGCTACTGGGTTCCATTACATTATAAGCACCATACAATTTGTTCATTCAGCAAAGTCTCGAAGGTTAGGTACGGGGGTGATTGTATAGGATCACTACTACGAAAGTCGACCATATCACGATGCTATCACACAAGAACGAAATAGAGACAATGTCTGGCTTGAATTTACGGCTATCCAAGTAAACTAAAATGATAAGAGAATCATTAATAAGGCATCCCTATCCTGGACGGAAATTCCCCACCAGCTGACTCCAGTTGCCGAAAAGGAGAGAGAAAAAGGAAGAGAGAAAATAATGGGTAATGTAAGGTAATGTTAATTTAGTTGTTCGCCCCTTACTATTTTTGTTTTGTTGGTAATCTACTCCCCTTTTTGAGAAAAAAAAATTGTTTAAACCCCCCACAAGGTAGACATGGTGGGGGATCCGAAAAAAAAAAAAAATCCCGGAACTTCAAGGAAATTGACAATCGAGCCGGGGGCCTTGAGACAAGCGTAGCAGGCTCGGTGAGACAAAGAGCCTCCCCGAGCCCGCCAGAGACATTGCCTGCAGGGAGACGCGACCAGCCCAGCCCCAGGTCTAACATGTATTATAAATATGATACATGCGCCTTTTTTTCCTCACACACCAATCTCTTACCCGCGGCCTCCGGGTGGTGCAATCCTTTTGTCCCCAGCCAGCTCCCCCATCCACGGAGGGACAAGGGGGCGGAATAGGGACAAAAAGAAAACAAAATCCGCAACAGATTGCGGAGATAATTTGTCAGCCGCGGGCGTGGGTTCTCCTCGGCCGAGTCCGAGACGCTGGCTCCGGAGCAAAGTTGCTTCTGCCGTGGACTGAAAAGAGAGGGAAGGGTGACGTCTTGGTCCTTCGTAGGTTCCGCCCCTCCAGTTGGGTTGGAGGTCACCCAACCCTCTCTTTTCTTCAGGCATATTGCTCTTACTATCGCGCTTATCTCCTTCAGAAAGAACCCGAGTATTGGTGGCACTGGCGATGACGTTAAGCCGAGGTGGGGATGATTCCACCACAGTGTTGCTGGCCATGTTGATCGCCCCAAGACGCTGTCGAAGATTGACGGTGCGCTTGGTTGTGTTGCATACAGCTGGATTGCCAAAGACCTCCCCCAACAGGGGATATTCCCCTATTCGAGGCACCACAAAGTGTGGTTCTATGAACTTGGCACCCAAGTTCGTGGGGGCTATCTGCCCAACGAATGCGAGAATCGAGCATGCGTTCCCCAGACGATACGAGCTGCTTCAAAACTATACAGGCGGGCTCACACAATGCCCCTGAGTTGTTGTTATTAGCCTATGTCGGGCCTTCTGCCGGACATGTATCAGTACCATCCCCATCTGGGCAATGGATTAATTGTATCGTCTGGTATCTCTCTATGGAGCTCCAATAAATGCTACGAGTCTCCATCCACTAGATTTCTGAATATAATCGCTATCCAGAAAAATCAAGGCGGTTTATCGTCGTGCCCAGGACGACAGCTGGAAAAAGACATCTCCGTTGACTAGTAAGGCGGATTAGTTCAACTCAGAACGGAATTCGTTTTAATCCATAAACTCACTTTTTTGGCGCCCGAAAGTAAACCAAGATGCGGAGAAAATACCGTGCCCTTGACGCCTGCCTTTGCTTCATTCGTAATGAAAGCCTTAATGTGCCGCCATAGTACAAGATTGAGGTTTCTCGTTCATTAAGACAAGATAGAAGAAATTGAAAGTCTAACCGTGCCAATCCCCGGCAAGATGTAAAAGCATTCTGTTCATTATCGTCGATGGCAACGTGTTGATCCTGAATACTCTCGAACGTAACATCCTGAAGGTCGTATACCTATATGATGCGATATGGCATGAGCTTGTGAATTCCAAAGATCCGGAACAAGCGGGATGGGGAAGCTTACCGTACATGGCGCAAGAAATGCTATCCGTCAATTTCTTTACTGCCTCTCTATGAATTTTTTTCTATCCTTTCTATGCCTTCAGTGCGGTAATGAAACAACGTCCCCAAGATTCGTTTCAAAGTCATGTCATGTTCATTGCCGTCATCAGTTTGCAAGTCGCAAACAACTCTGGGCCTTTTTACGTCCTGCCCAGGACGACAAGAGCGGGCGGCGGTTTGTTATGTTTGGGACGGTTCACGCGGCTGCAGTGGGGGCTGAGAAGCCTCGCCTGTGAGACACTATCAGATTAGTAAAGCTAGGATTGTTTGTGAGACTGGGGGGACTCATACTGTTCCCCGCGCCGCCTCAACATATTGGTAAACTAAGTACTTGACGATGATGATCCATCAAGCCATTTGACCCAGGTGCTCAAACCTAGTAGATAGAGAGCAAAGACACTGGAACGATCCTATGAACTGTTGCACGGAGCAATAGGTGTGGGCTGGGCTTCCCAGCTCTGGGTTCCATGATGGGCGCTCATCATGAAGGGCTCAGAGCATTGTCATGGACAAACCCAGACTTCATCTCGGATAGTATCTGCGAGCCCCTCGTGGGGGAAGTATATTCGGGGTTCACATCAGAGCGAAGGGGGTTGTAGAAGAGCAAATAAATAGGCGCGTCTAGGTAGGGAGAATGAACATAGACATGGACATGTGTTGGAAGGGAATGAGTTGGAGATTGGCAGATTGGCTCCAAAACCTCGGCGGGTCATTTATGCATTTATGGGTTTTCGGACAAGCACGGGACACAGCCATTCCTGCCTTGTCAGCGAAATCTCGGTTATATAGATTTTCCGTAGGCTGCAACGGCCCATGAGCCTGTGATTGGATCGAAAGTGACACCTAAAGTAAAGATTTTATGGGCCCGGCATTTCACCAATCACATGCACTGACATGCAACCACTTTACGTGATGGATCACCAGATCCATACCGTTTCTGGCCAATCACATTACATGCTTTAGACATCGCTACCGGAAACCAACTTCAACTTGCTTCAGGCCTCGATGGAACACGTGAATCCCCCTTAATTCGAGGTAATCTCGAAAAGATAGACAAGATCGACCTACGTAGCCCCTCTCTTTAATATCTAGCTAGCGTTGTGAACCCTCTAGCCAGAAACCTCTTCTCTGTGGTAGGAAGTTGGCTGATATCCACCATGATCTCCTCGATTATCTCGCACGATGCCTCCACCGAATCAGCCCCGACTCGGCGACCCGATGGTGGTTCCTCGTGAAACTCAGCAGTCCCGTCCGTCCAGCCCTGTACGACCTGGAATCGCTTGTCCACGCAATCTAACATGTCCACTACCCAGTCGTTCTCCATCGCCCGACGTTCAGAGAGCTGGGCCGCCATCGGGTATGTGGGAGGGCCGGGCTTGAATAGCACGAGCCGGTAGTGCCAGCGTTGGTCCTCTAGCTCAACCTTGCTTAGTGAGAGCATCATGCCCGCGCGAAAGCACGTTTTCTCCCACACGTTCGGGACCACCACCTTACCATCCTCTGATGCTGTTTTCGCGAAAGTGTCGACATCGAAGAACCACTATGATAACTAGAGTTAGCATATATCACTTGGCTAAGGAGTGCATAGCACCTAGGCCAGTAGTTTAAGAATAAGTAAGATTTCCTATTCCCGAAGAGCAATATTTGTTCAAAGAGAGGGGAAGCAAGCTCGGAAGGATTTCTTACGGGTGTCAGGAGACAAATAGCATGTGTCTTGTAGTCCATACTGGTCTTCTCGAATTCATCGTGTGCGTAGTCTAGGAACTCGTGAATGGTGGCGTAGAATCGCGCCTGGTGACCCGTGTGCTCGTACCAGTCCTGCCGTTCTCCGTGGTCGATAAACGCCACGGGCGCCAGAAACAAGGCACAGTGGGAATCGGAATTCTTCTTGGTGAGGGAGAGCCAACTGAGGTACTTGCGGACTGCGAGGGGCGGGTCTTGATCGTGCGGAAAACGGGGAGCTTCCTGAAATGCTTTGTTGCGGGTGCTGATACCAAAGAGTTCCCTTCTGATGGTCTCCTCGCTCATGATGGCAACATCGACATCTACATAGTGCCCGGGTGGCCACACAACGGCACCCAATCTCGTGCCCCTAAGTCTCTGAGCAATGTCGGTATCTCTAGGTGCGGTCAGGGTGCGTACACCCCGTGTCGGTCTTGCTGTGGATACTGAATCGACCGTCGAGATATATTGATCGAGCACTTTTGTTAAATATGTAACCTTGGGGTTATCGTCCTCTTTATAGTAGCCATCATCGTCATCTTCGTCCTCATGACTATCGTCGCTGCTACTGTCACTGTCCTCGTCTGGATTGGCTAGATATCGTCGGCGAGCGCCGACAAAACGCGAGACGAGATGGCTAATGTCGCTAGGCTGGAGGAGATAATATGCATCCTATGCAGAGAATATCAAATACCAGAAGGCCTCGTGGCCACGTAGGCGACGGTAAACATCTTCATATTTCAGACAAATCCGTATTAGCTTAGTAATGCTGGTCTCCAAAAGATCCCGTGCTTCAATAACGGGGATCTCGTCCTCCGTAGATCCAACGAGAGCTGCATAGATGTCATCTGGTTCATCGAAAGGCGGAATTCCTGGTTCGAATTTGAATCCTTTTAACCGTTGAGCGGCTTTTTCTAAAATTGATTGGATTGCCATTTTAATCGTAGCGAGAACAGGATTGTCGGGTAAAATGTGATGGCATGCGAATAATGCGGAAGGGGGGACAGAAGATACACTCAAAAATAAAAATTGGGTATGCGTATTTTGATAGGAATTTGGAGTGCTGTTGTTTGCATGTATAGATTAGTCCTTCTTTTTGACTGAGTGAATCGTAGAGGGCAAGAGAAAGCATTAAATACGAGAAGTACCTAACCTAACTTAACCTGGGCTTCATAGCAACCCCGACAAAAGATTTTAAAGCTATCGCCTATTGCCCATTCCTTGATAACGTCAATAACTACTATATTTTATTCTCAGTGTATTGCTTTTTTTTTTTAAAAAAATTTTTTTTTAAAAAAAAGAATAGAAAAGGAAAAACAAAACCAGCTGATTGATGAAAAGATCATTGAACTAGATTATATGGCGAAGGGGAAAGGTGGGCAAAAGATAGCGATTTTAAGGATGGCTTTGATTTGAGATATTAAACCTCCTAGATAGATAGTCAGGGAAATATTGATCAGTATCTTACAGCATTATTTCTAGATATCCAGCTTCTTTAACACACGACCTGGACAGAAGGATAACTTCCTAGGTCATTTAAAGACCATGGTCTTGGGGTTATGAGAGAATATGTGTCCTATTTGGACCACTCCCGAGTTAACAACCGTCTACTTTGATTCTTATCATGAACAAAGGCCCCAAGCTCTTCGAGTAGGACTGCTAAATATCCCAACCTTACATTACCACAGTGACTATGTACTACGTATCCGTAGAGCTTATATTGGAAAAGAGGTCAGTTTCTTTGGATAGATATGCGTTGTACCTAGGTCTAGGTACATACTACCAATGACTAGATAACCGCCTAGCAACCACATCCACCGGTTGTTGACCTGTGATACTCCAATATTATTTTGTTATCCATATGCAACGCTTTTTTTTTCTTGTTCAAGTAAACATCAGATAATCGAGCCCATGGGAATGGCCACGCTATAGCGCCTTTAGGTAGGATCTACTATTACTCTGTCCCCTATTGTAACGGTAGGAAACTGAGCTTCCTTGGTTCCACTCTCTGCTAGAGGTACGTGGCACATATGCGTGCCAAAGAAGACCTTGCCATCAAACCTCCTAGTTTTAGCTAAAGTAACGAAGGGCTCTTCGTTCTTGTTTGCTGTCTCCTGATCTATACAGATCATATGACATCTCCTACAAGCACCCATCATCCTGAACTCCTGGTCTCCTATTTTCAACCTGGACCAGTGATCCTCCGAGTAAGCAAAGGATTCGGATCTTGCGGTCGAGGATCCAATCACGACGTTGGCACGGAATACCTCAGGAGAAGCGGGCTTCCCTCCGTGTTCGATGATTTTACGATTTAGGACTTCGAGACTCGACAGGTTTATAGCCAGTATGGGGCTCTCGTTCGATAATAATATTCGCGTCTTCTCAGACTCCGAGTCCGAATCCGGGGGTGTCGTGACGTCTGGAGGTTGGATATGTATGCTAGTCCTTGGTCCTAGCCCAACTTTTTGATGGTTCTGAAGATGGGCTTTAGCGTGCCTCATGCTCTTACCCAGTCCTCCGGGTGGAAAACGAGCTAGCGCACAAGGAACACCTAGAACCTTTGAAAAGTAGTTGTTGATTTTATCGAAAGTATATACCTGGGCAGATATCTCGTCACCACAGACTCGGGATGCTACGGACTTGGATGCTCGGCTAGACTGGAAGAACTCTGGGTTTGCTGATAGGGGGACTAGGATCTCTGATTCAATATCTTCTATTGGAGGCCCACGGTATGAGACACGAAGGTGCCCCCCTGAGAAATCGATCCTAGGTCGAATGAGCGCCATGCGTGGGTATCTCTTTTGGCTTAATGCCTGTCCTGTTCCTCGATGAACTAGGCACCATTCTCTATCCCATGCTAAACCTTCGGGTCGCACCTCCCACGCCATACCAACGGGGATACGATATCCTCCACAGCTTTTAATCGGATAGATCATGATGGTATCGATATACAAACCAGATAGATCGCCTTGATCGAGCCGTTCTTCCCGAGGCACTGGTTCGCTCTTAGTGCTGGTCCGGTAGAATTCCTCAACAAAGCTGGTGAACTTATCTACGTCAGAAACCGTGCTCATCGCCCCCAGACTCACTCGAATCACTCCCGTTGGCTTGCCACTTATGATGTCGTTATCACTCCCACATCGGAACCCGGCCGAGAAGTTTCGCCTAATCTCCCACGGCTGTAAGCCTAAAGCAGATGCAATCCCACCTGGATTACAGAGCCCACCTGTCCGAATATGGAATTGCTTTAGGACTGCAAGCTTCTCGAATTCGGCTAAGCTAACCCAAGCACCTTGAGAACACCGGAGATTGAAGGCTACGACTGGGCCGTTTCCTGGACTGGAATCTTCCAACATCGGTGGCCTTGAGTATATGGTACACACATCCTCACCATTGCCATGTCGGAGGGCCCTTAGTCCATCGTGTAACCTGCGAGTTAGGAAGGATGTGTGCGATGCAACGTCATTCATGGAGCCAAATAAGTCGTGATGAACATTTAGCGCAGAGTCTAAAGCGATGATATTATGAAAGGGTAGAGTGCCGTCCTCCAGTGATTCATGTAGGCTCTGCGACTTTGGGGCGTGCCATTGTTCCTTCGTGCAGACTACCATATCGACAGTACCGCCGCCGAAGTAGCGTCGATGCTGAAATACCGGGGCTGCCTGACGTCTCACGATGAGCCCGCCTAAATCAGGAAACCCAAATATCTTGTAAAAACTCAAAACAATAAAGTCGGGGGCGACTTCAGAATTGCTCAAGTCTAACGGAGAGGTTGCCGCGAATGCTGCAGCGTCTAGCAAAGTGAATATCTGGCAATCTAGACCCAGTTCAGCTCTGCGTATCTTTTCTGACCAATCCAAAGGAAGCCTCTGCCCATCCATATTTGACTGCGCAGGGTATGCAAAGAGGGTGCTTTGAGCTCGATGCTCAACATTAGCTGTGGGGGTTCTCCCATCAAGCCAGTTATTGACAGCATCATGGTCTACGCAGAGACTATTCCTAGCCTCTTGCCGGACACCGACCAGGCTTGTATGACAAGTATGATGGTACACATAGTCGAAACCCCCTGGTAAGGCTCGGAAGGCCTCGGTCACGAGCTTGATACCCGCCGTGGCATTTGCAACAAAGATGAGATCGAACTCGGTTGGATCGGCATGAAAGAAGTTCAGGACTCTTAATCTGACATCCTCAATCCTTAATGTCGAGTTCTGCGAGGATGTTGAAGCAGAATGTGGATTCCCGAAGAGATTAGCGGTCATGTCAGCCGCAAATCTATCCACAAGGGATTTTGGGTAAAGGGTTGTGCCAGCATGATCGAGGTACACGCTATCTGTGCTTGAAGTTAATTATAAAAGTGTCAGGATTCATGGCATAATAGACTTACCTTTAAGCATGGGAAACTCATGGTGTTTTAGAGCCTCGATACGATCATTATATGCAGAATTTCCACCGTCCGTCATCTCGATGGTGTTATTATAGGGATGTAGGACATTTGAAGCTTGGGATCTCGTATAAGAGCAGGTGACAGGGGGTAAGTTTTTTACCAGATTCTCTTCTTATTATGTGAACAAAGGAGGCACAGGGCTAGCATTATGAATTCCATTTCACTGGAAAGGGAATTGCATTTTGGCAGAAGACGGGAGTCGGGTGGCAATCAACCACCGGTACTCCCAAATTGATAACTGAGGTTGGACACTGATGACCGCTCCAGCTGTCAAACCCGCCCGGTTCCCGTTATCTGGTTCCGGAGTTCGCCCTGTTCCAACAACACTAACGAGAATTTGCGGGGACCAGTCTCAGTCTGTCAGTATATATATGTACTTATGTACCTATGTACATCTAGTAAGTTGAACATAGGGCACTTGGCATTGGGAGCACATTAACCACCTAACAGGTACCTAAGCTGCTAACCTAGGTTAATGTAGTGTAGAACAAAGAACCCAAAGACATACACGCACGGACCAACAGATAAGCTACCTTATTCAGGAGTTTAGGGGGTAGTGGAGAAGTGGAACCTATGTACACCGCAGTACCTCTTAGGGGCGAAGACAAGCCACCTCCACTAGCCACTTTATTTACTTCCACCGCTTCACTGCCCAGACCTCAGCTCAAGTCTCGCGCGCGCTGTTCGACACGAAATTTGGCGACTTACATAGCGGGGCTAAAAAGGGCGCGTGCATAGGGAACCACTTTACGCGACTTTCTCGCGTTCTGTGGGCACGCACTATTCCATTCTTATATGTCTCCCTTAGACTTTGTCAATTGTATTTTTTCTGCTTTAGTTCATTCAATTTACTAACCTTCTGTATTCACTTCACTTGTCCTGATTTCTCCCTTTCTTTTCTTGCAACACAACTTGCGTTTATTTGAGCTGTTCTGTTCTTGGGAGTTTACTTTATTATACAAGAAAGAGACTAAGAGAAGATGACGACAAGAACGCCCGGAAAGCGGACTCGTAGTTCGAAGGATGCTGGTAAGAACAATGCATGCTCTCCCTCGAAAAAAAAAAAGGTAGCAACTGACAGCCTTTCAGAACTCGTTCATCTACCTGCCAAGCGAACAAGACGCCAGACTCGGAGCGCCTTGCTCCTTAATGATGAAAATGAAGACCCAGAAGCAGTTACAATCCGGGAAGAGCCGCACCACGAATCATCTAGCGACGAAATCACAGAGGAGAACTTGCCTAATTCTACCCCTGTAAGACCTACCAGTGTTAAAAGCCAGAAGTTTGGTAAGTTCATCATTGTTCATGGCAGCGACGGTTGAAGATGTTATCTAACGTAGGGTACAGTAGACTACAAGCCAACTACACCTACCACGCCTCGCTTCAGAGATGCTCTAGCACGAGTCCCTGTGACCCCACGTCATCGGGTCATGTCTGTTGGGAAGATCTCCAAGAGACAAACACCGCAGACTCCATCTACACCTTCCGCGATACAGACAGTGTATCACCACGCAAGACAGCTCTTTTCTCGAAGCGCAGACCCGGGGCGGCTAATCGGACGAGACGATGAACGAAAGCAGCTCAAAGATTTCCTACAGCGATGCGCGACGCCCAATCCCAGTGGATGCATCTACGTTAGCGGACCTCCAGGCACCGGCAAGAGTGCAATGGTGAATGAAGTGACGCAAGAAACCATCAACGAGACGTCTGCCAAGAAGGCCTACATCAATTGCATGAGTATCAAGTCGTCTAAGGATCTCTACGAAACCCTACTGGACCAGGTGTGCGATGACTCGAATGTCCCCGAAGCGGATGCCGTCACGACTCTCCAGAAACTCTTTACGCCACGCAAAGGGTCGTCAGAAACCTACCTAGTCGTGCTTGACGAGATAGATCACATCCTCACGTTAGACCTCGAAAGTCTATACCGATTGTTTGAATGGTCCATGCAGAAGGCATCGCGCCTAGTTTTGGTTGGAATTGCGAACGCCCTGGATCTCACCGATCGATTTCTACCGCGGCTCAAGTCGCGGAACCTGAAACCCGATCTACTACCCTTCCTCCCATATTCGGCCGTGCAGATCAAGACGATCATTACCAACCGATTGAAGAGTCTTGTGCCCGAAGGCAGTCCTCTGCCTTTTATCCATCCGGCCGCCATTGAGCTTTGTTCACGAAAGGTATCGAGCCAGACCGGTGACTTACGCAAGGCGTTCGAAATATGCCGGAGGGCAATCGATCTTGTGGAGATGGACACCAAACAGAAACATGAGGCTGAGGTCAAGGAGAAGTTGCTTCTTGCTACGCCTTCGCGCAAACCGCTAGGGGAGAATAGCAATCTCTTTTCGCCCCCTAGGCACTCGACTGAGAAGAGCATCCCCACACTCCTAGCGGAATCGTTGAAAACTTTGACAATAGAGAATGCGCCGCGCGTCAGCATTGCGCATCTCAACAAGGTCACGGCAGCCGCATTTAGCAACGGGACCAATCAACGGTTGAAGACTTTGAACCTGCAGCAGAAGGCTGCTCTTTGTTCTCTGATGGCACTCGAGAAGCGGAATAGGGCGTCTCGGAGCTCCTCTGTCATATCTACGCCCTCCAAGTCACAGACGGCAGCCCCTAGTATAAAAACGTTGTACGATACATACAGTGTGCTCTGCACACGCGAGTCGGTGCTACACCCTCTATCTAGTTCGGAGTTCCGGGAGGTAATAGGCAGCCTCGAAACGTTGTCACTGATTTCTGAGGTGGATGGGAAGACGGGTTCTCTTGCTATGCTACAGACCCCTAGTAAAAGGGGCAAACGCGCGGGATTTACGTCGGGAATTGGGCTGGTGGACGAGAAGAAGGTGGCTAG
This sequence comes from Camillea tinctor, assembly GCA_022578605.1. NCBI lineage: Eukaryota > Fungi > Ascomycota > Sordariomycetes > Xylariales > Graphostromataceae > Camillea > Camillea tinctor. Next base: position 252,631 of record MU394073.1, on the reverse strand, counting down.
CTGTATTGGAGAACAAGAGTTGGAGCAAGCTATCGAGGGACTTGGGGCGGATATCTTGAAGAGTATTCTGAGTGGCGAAGCGTTGGATTAGATGATGTTGCTATTATTGTTGTTGTTGTTCATTTTGCATGGGACGGCGTTGCATCAGCTGGTGTTCTCAAAAGTCTGGAAGTTTTTTGTACTATTAGCATTGGCATGATCATAGGTTATGCATCAGGCATGGCGGACAGGCCCCTTGCTTTGGGTTGAGGGGATTATGTCGGGCGTACTGACATTGGGGTATGGCTGCATACGAGATATCTATTTGTTTGGATTCACCACAGAGACTACATACCTAATTTGAAGCCACGGAGCTTCGTCATTGAACTTGACCATTAGCTCACAGATCATATCATGCTGTTTCCATGCCACACTACAGCTTCCCGATGCTCGTGATGTTGATATGACTAACAGGATATGCTTAGGAGGTCATACAGCTTGGCTAGACGCAGGCTAAGCTTTCAGGCCCAGACAGCCGCTTTTGCACCTTTCAAGGGGGTATCCTAGGACATTACGTAAAAAGTCGTTTCGTCGCGATCTGTTTTAGGTGCTGACACTTTTTTTTCCCACCTAACTTTAAATACCCCCTCCAACTATGTACATACAATATCGCATTTAGTGCCCATATATATTATGTAGTTATAAGCTCTGTGTTTTTTGGGGGGGGTTTTGTTTTCAACCTGTAACCAGCGAGAAGTGGAAACTGTCCGTCATATCTTATATTTTATAGGTTAATCTCAATCGTCGTGTTACATGTAAGATGTAGTGAGTTCATGTGATAGGCTATACATGTAGGTAGTAGGTGCTACTTAGTCCTCCTAGCCTGCATATACTGAGGGGTCCATACGATCAATACAGACCTGAGGTCGTTTGATCTGGCTGACTAATACCATATAGGTCCAATAATGAACTTGGAACTCACCGCAAGACCGGGCTAGATGTACAACATAAGCCGGTATTTCTGAGTATGTAGTTTATGGTGAGAGGGGTTATCTTGGTTTGTTTATTTATTTATCTATTTGAAATAACTTACAGACGAGTGGAAAAGTTCCTGATATATTATTCCAGTCAGTACCTAGGTACTTAAGTACTTACTCCGTAGCCAGGTATAAGGGCACACGAGCAATTAACTAACACCCGTGGACAACACTATTAGTATTTGAGTACTACCAGAATCATCTGTAAGGAGCTAATCTCGAAACAAGTAGGTAACACGCCGGGTATAAGTTATACCTAGGAACCGAGGTAGCTGAACTGCAAGTGTAGGTAGACCTACATAGTAGTATAAGCAAGGTATCTTGGAAATTGATTGATCACAAAAGTGAACCTCTCCGGTCAGACCTCCCTTTAGGTACCCTCTAGCAATTACACCACGCTACACACTACACTACGATACCTAACGGGTTTGCTCATCTTCGGAGACTTTACATCAGAATCGGAGAGTGCTGCGCCCACAACAATGACGCGTCTTACCAGTGCCACAGGCTTCAGCTTCTTACCTATGATGTAGATTATAAAGTAAAAAAGACCTAGAGATTGGCAGGTAATTAGCGTGTGTACTTGTGTTTATGGTGGTGTGTATCAATTCCCGGTGCGTCACTGCGCATACCTTTAACTTTTTGATTTATTTCGTCCGTAAAATGTCGCAACTCATGTTTGGAACCGAAGTTGTTCAGAGTACCATTGATACTACCGACGTTGTTCGTATCTGCCGACTGTTTACTACGATAACTTGGGCTACCCAACCCTAGGTATTAATTTGATCTCTGTTTCTTTTATTCTTCTTTTCCCCATCCTAGGTACACTATAAGTAATACAGATATGCACTCTATTACATATTTAAGTTAATTAGATGTACAAAATGCCTATGCATGTGTGTAATTTACTATTAGTGTGTTCCAGATCTAATATCTCATATGCTGGCATACTTGAGGTAGTCCAGGTTAGGTATTTCGATTTCTACGCTAAAGTTAGCAACAAACCGCCCGAACACAAAACCGGTGTGGTGTCAAGGTGTGTGTACTCCGTATTTCGTACGTATCTGCGTAGTTGTATGTGGTACACACCAGCCTAACCTAACCTAGTCGTCTAGCCTGCTTGGGTCTATTTGCTTTTCGTGCGTGTGAAGGTTTCTCACCCATGCGTAAATCGGGTCAGCAAATCCCTCTTTTGTCCAATAACAATCAAGTCCCTCCCTCGTCAGATTGTTTTTTTCTTCTTCGTTTCTGCTCGTCTCGCATTGTATTAGTCAGAGGTTGTGAGACGCTACTACATAACCTACGAATAAGGGGGGGGTTTGCTTTCTTTTTTACTTAAGTGGGAACATGAGACGAAACAATAGGTAGTTAGGCAAATCATTATTAGTGGTCGAGTCAAGCATTCAAGGCAAAAAAGCTTGGAAGCACCAAATTCTGCAGGGCACATACGCACCAATCCAATAGCGCCAACCTACTAGGTACTTAAGTTACTTGAGGGGGGGGGGAGGGGAGGGAAAGGGGGGAAAGAGCTGTTGGTAGCCGAGCCCAAGTCTGCAAGTTACAAGTGCAAAGCAGGTGCAGGTGCGAGTGCCAGTGCTAGGTAAGGTTTAGGTAAGATGTTAAGGTTAGGTTAGGTTAGGTTAGGTTAGGTCAGGTAGTTTATTCAGCCCCGCGGGAAGGTTCCATAAGTTATTAAAAGTAGGAATATCTCTTGGCACCCACCCACCAGCCTGTTCCCGACCATTTTCATACCAAGTCTTTTTTACCAAGACCTCTCACATCTTGGCACATGCAACACCCAAGAACAAACAGAACTTTCCAATCTTCTTTTCTGCATATCCGCGTCCGCACGCCGTAGTGTTACCATATAACCACTCCGATAGGGCGTTAGGGGTCCTTGACGCCATTTGCGTTCCCCGTGCCCCGACCACCACCCCTGAGCCACGCCCAGAAACCCCCCGTATCTTCCGGGTCTCGAGAGAATCCCATCTAACAAACCCCCCGAGCCTGAAGTCTCAATCCGAATCCGATCCCCCGATCACGACCACCTCGACGACGACATCGACGCATACCGTGTCGTGTCATGCCACGCGCGCACGTCGTCCCCTATCCCGATACGTCGAATAGATGGGTTCCAATCCCGACAAAGCTGCCCACTTGTCGCCCGACGAGCCGCCACCAAAGACCTCCTTCTTCTCCCGTCTTGCCTTTCCCCTCCGATCCCGAACCCGTAACCTTGCCGATTTCCACGTGAGACTCCAGGAGCCCCATCGCCAGTACTCGGCTGGCGACCACGTCAAGGGACACGTGGTGCTCTCTGTTGTCAAGCCCTTCCGCATAACCCACCTGACTGTCGCTTTACACGGATACGTTCGCGTCTACAAGAATGCCGGCGCTGGCGCTCAGCTCGGCAGTGTAAACCCTTCTTTGATATCACACGACGGGAATCGGAACTTCAAATACCATGGCAACGGCCATGCGTCCCTATTTCAGGATGAGCAGGTCTTATGCGGTGAGGGCAGGCTTAAACCTGCGAGGTTCGAGTTCGAATTCGATCTCATCTTCCCCTCCAAAGGACTCCCGAGTAGTATTGATGTACGGTCGCTCTCTAGCCGGTTTCTCTCCAGTGTGCTGGGTCCTTGCTGACAGTGTGGGTAGTTTGAAAGAGGCACAATATCGTACATGGTCACGGCCACCTTAACACGTCCGACTTCGATAGCGCCCACGTCTACTTGCGATACGAAAGTCGCCCTAGTAGAGAAGGTGGATATAGGTCTTCTTGTGCCACCGAGGGAGCGTAAGGTCACTATGCAAACCATGCGCAAAAAGCCGAGGAGGAAAAAGAATACATCATCACCCCTGGCGCCATCGATCAAGCGCCCAGTGCCGACAGAAACATTAGAACCCGCGTCGGATCGAGACTCGATAAGAGCGAATGAAAATTCGAATGGAAGTTCGGTCAATGTCGGTGACACATCATCGATAGGCCTTGGTGGAGTGATTTCAGCACGTAGTCCGTTGCAAAGCGATTTACAGAGCGAAATCAGTGGAGACAGTGTCGTCAGTAATAACAGCGGTTCTGTCAATGGGAGAGGTGCCGATGCGAGCGGAGAGTCGGCTGCCGGAAGCCGGGTATCCGGGGCCGATGATAGGGAGATCACCGCGACAGTTGAACTTCTAAAAGGCGGTTGTCTACCCGGGGATTTGTTACCAGTAAAAATACGAGTAGAGCACAATCGCCGTTTGAAAAGCATGCACGGAATCATCGTCACATTATACCGTCAGGGTCGCGTAGACTACGCGCCCCCTCTATCGCTATTTGCGAACATATCTAAAGAAGATGCTAAACGGCTAGAGCGAGAAGAATACTACCCTAGGTCGAGGACAGGTCTTGGTGGACTATCGTTGTCATCTGCTGGGTCTTGCAGTGTTTTCCGGAAAGATCTATCACAGGCTGTCGCTCCTCTCATCATCGACCCCACCACTCTTACTGCCGATATTGCGACCTCGGTCAGGGTCCCAGAAGACGTGTTTCCTAGTATTAAAAGTGTCCCTGGGGGGCTAATCAGCTTCAAATACCATGTCGAAGTTGTTGTCGACTTGGGCGGTAAACTTGCTGGGCCTTCAGCAGGTACTTCGCAGCAACCAACTAGGATGGGTTCTGTCAGTATTCCTGGCGGAAATACAGGTAGCGTTGGTAACACGTATGGTGCCGACCTAACACGACTAGCAAATTGGAATGGTGCCATAGTTGATACCGATCATCTGAGGAGGGAAAAGGGCGTGATATCAGTCTCGTTTGAGGTGGTTGTCGGGATGTTGGACAGCAGCCGCGCACGTGGGAAGGCTGTAGCACAACCAACCCTGACGGTACAGCCTACATCCCAAGAGGTACCCCTCGAAGAAGACGAAGCAGCTTATGGCTGGCAAAATGATTATCACGATGGGAATGAGTACGGTGGGGATTATGCCCCAGGACAATTCCCACAGTCACCTCAAGGTTATTTCCCACCAGCCACATCGCCCCAGACATCCTATTATGATTTCCAGCAGCATGGAGCACAGGCCCCAATCTATATACCACCCCCGGAATTGCCCAGAGATAGCGGTCTTACAGAAAAGGAGCGCGTACGCCAAGCAGAGCAGAGGCTGTTGCCAAGCCAGCCCCCAACACATCCTTCGGAATCGGCAGCCGGCCCATCACAACCGTCAGTGCCAAGCATATCTCCTGAAATCCAAGGAGATAACCCTGCAGAAGATGCTACTCAACCGGCAGAGGAGAGCACCGAGGGTCCATCCGCTCCAACACTAGCGGATCTAGCACCTGCCGCTGCCTCTGGTTCCCATGCTGATGACAAGCAAGAACTTGAGCGTCGGAGGCTTATGCAGGAAGCAAGTGCGCCTCCTGAAGTCCCTGAAGATTACGATGGCGCAGAGCCATCAGCCCCTCCTTTAGATGTAGCCGGCCCTTCTACGTCAGGATCCCATGAGCCTTCTGCGCCAGTATTCGAAGAAGAAGATAGTGGATATGGAGCGCATGATTCATATCATACTATTGCAGGCCCGGCAGCACCTTCGCAAAGTGTAGAGCCTCTACCCAAATATGAGCGGTGAAATGAGCTCATCTCTTTTTATATATACTACGAGTCGGAGTGAACCTTTTTTATATCGAGTTGCTAATAGTTAGTCTCAGTGGCAGTCAGCCATTGTTTTGGTTAGGATGATGGCGTTAAGTGTGCCACGGGTGAGAGAAACCTGAGGAGGGCAAAAAAAGGTCTGTGTGTGACATATCATAACCACCTATATCAGTCTTTTCCGCACCTTCTTAGGGGAAAGGGACCCTTCCCTTTGCTTTTAAATTCCCTCTTTTTTTGGGGCGTACATATATCAAGGCGTTTGCATTGCGTATATCGGTATTTAAATCCGGACTATCTTAAGAACATATAAGCTTGGAAAGAGGGGGATGAGGATATTTTAGAGGCTTTACTACTCTCAGAGCTTCTATTTTTGTTGGTATTGTTGTCTATATGTCTGTATATATAAATAGTAGCGAGCGTGGCTAGGCTAGAGTTAGTAGTTTGCATCCGGGACGATAGGTCCTCCTGGGAAAGGATAAATGGATCAAGATGTTCAATGGATAAAGTCACTTGCAGAGATAAATCGAGTACTTCGAGCCGCGCATACTGTTCTTCATTATTCTTACGGAAGTATATTAGACTAAGCCGTAAGATATGAAATTTGAGGATAATGAGGACTAAAGGCTCTAGTGAAGGATACAATGGGCTCCGGTGGACTTGTTCATCGTGGTATATCGATCTCCTTTATTTTTTTTCTTTCCAATTTTTGAACATCGTATAGACTCTTGTCTTCTTGAGAGGTCTAAGACAGAGATTACTATTGTTGTATAGAGAATGTGTCCCTTGGAGAATAAAGCATTGTGATCTACCAGAGGACTAGAAAGACCCGGAAAACACGACTTTTGAAAAGGACAACTCTGGCAAGACCATCGCCTCCTTTCTCAATAAACAAGGGATTCTTCGCCAATAGGAGTATAGCCCGCAAGCAGGATAAAGGGTCTTTTCTCTTTGTCTGAACAAGATATATTGTTTCGACCTTCCTATGAAACCTGAGAGGGCTATTCTCTTTGTGTCGAAAACTATCGCTCGACGGCAAAAAACTTTTTTTTTTCTAAACTTAGCCCAATTATGAGGTACAGCACGGCGTATTACTTATATATATATAAACAAGATTTTCTTCCTAACGAGAAGTTTGGAAATCAAGACCTCCTTTGCTCTCGATAAGACAAACTAAAAAACCTTGTGCCGGCCGCATTCCCTCACAACATCAATAAGAATAGCGATCCCCCATCTCCCATATACCTTCCCGCCCTGACCCATACCGTTATTCCCCGACACCATGTCGTCGTCGTCCTCCTCCATCACCTACACCTGCCACAACGAGCCCAAGTACGGCACAGTCCCCAAGGCCATCCTCGCGCAGCTCCCGCCCGAGGGCGCCAGCCGGGGGTCCCCCACGCGCTGCCCCAACTGCCGCACAGCGACCGCGTCCAGCATGCTCGCGACGCTGCACAAGATGTGCGGGGACGCGCAGGCGTACGAGAGCCCGGAGCGGCTGCTGGAGTACCTGTTCGGGCGCGCGGCGGGGCAGCGCAAGTCGTCGAGTCACGGGTACAAGGAGCGCTGGGGGGAGGTGTGCGCGGCGTGGGCGCTGGCGGGCGTGCGCACGGCGTCCCCGGTGCAGCTGCAGGCGCTGCTGGCGGGCGTGCGCATCCGCTGGGGCAGCGGGCTGGAGCGCGTGGCCGTGCAGGCGCTCGGCGCGGGGCTCATGCGCGACGCCGGGGTTGATGGGTACCTGGAGCACGACGGCGCGATGGCGGCGACGTACAACACGGCGGTGGGGGTGCTGGCCGACTTGCTGGCGCGCACGGAGAACTTCCGCCAGCTTGAGAGCTTGCGGTTGAGCGTGGGCGGGGTACGGAGGCTGAGGGATGCGACGGTGGAGGCGTGCGCGTTGTTGGATAACACGCTGGCTTGCTGTGAGGGGAGGGGGTATGGAGGGAGGAGGCCAAGTACGGCGGCCGGAGGGAGATAGAGGGTAAGGGTAAGTTGCCTGGACCGGAGGGTTGGAGATATATACCACCCCTTTCCATTCGCCCCCCCCCCCCTCCCTCTCCCCCCTTTTTTTGTGTCTGTGTTTTTTGGCGTGCGTATGTATATGATCGATGCGAGACATTGAAAAAAAGTAACAATAGATACCGAACGTTGATGATAGATTTGTACGTTACCTTGCTGATAATTATATATTCCACAAGAAAAAATCATGTGAGAAAACTTTGTCGATGAATGATATGTGCTAATAGTAACCCTCTCTGCAGCTTGAGGACGATAAAGCCCCCCTGGCCGAGTGAAAGAAGACATTGTGAAGAAGGTTCATAATTCGATTATCGTGACAGACACTATTATGACAATATGCTTTTTACATGTACGCGTGGCCGAAGTAAGACTCTAAATGTACAGACCGCTCCCTTTTACATTAGGGGAAAATATTAAAAAAAAACACACTTTAAAGGTGAAATGAGGAGAAAAGGGGGAAGAGAAGGAGAAGAAAGGCGGATGGATTTATCATGATTTCGCAGCCTGCTTCTCCTGAGCCAGCGTCCACTCGACCGTCTTCTTGACGCCGTCGCTCAGGCTCACGAGGGGCTCGTAGCCGAGGCGGCGGCGGGCCTTGCTGATGTCGTAGTAACGGGTCATGGTACTGTAGACAATGCGCTGGCGGTTGAAGGTGGGCTCCTTACGGAGGATGGAGAAGGCGACCTCGCTGAGGAAGCCGAGGAAAATGCCGAGGTCGCGGCTCAGGAGCCAGACGTGGTCGGTGCCACGCTCCGAGCCGGCGGCATGCCAGATGCCGCGCATCATATCCCAGAAGTAGATGGGGCTGCCATTGGTGACGATGAAGGCCTCGCCGTCGACACGCTCATAGTCGAGGGGCGTCACGCCCGCTGCGTGGGTCACGAGCAGCGCCCGTGCCGCTAGCAAGTGCGCGTGGGCCACGTTCTCTACGTACGTGAAGTCGAATAGGTTCTCGTTCGTGCCCACCTGTACCTTGTCTTTGCCCTCGCGGTACGCCATGATCGCGTGCTTCACCAATTGCACGTCACCCTCGCCAAAGATACCCGAGGGCCGGATTGCGGTTGTGAGGAACAGGCCGGTCGAAGGCGAGTCGGGAAGGGGTTCGGCGCGGTTTGCTTCGAGGACGAGTTGTTCGGCATGGGCCTGCGATAGAGGGGAGGGAAAGCATGGAGTTAGTTAAATGGAGAAAAGGGGTAAAGAGTGGAGGGAGCAGAGAAGAATCTCTTACCTTCGTTTCGGAGTAGTATTCAGACTGTTGCTTGCCCCGGATGACGGGGTAGTCCTCATTGGCATTGATGAGGTCGGAGCGGTTGTCGCTCATAACACTAGCAGAGCTCGTGTAGACGAGGGCCTTGACGGTGGTGCGCCGGCACACATCGATAACGGTGCGCGTACCCTCGATATTGACCTTGCGGAATAGCTCATTGGTGGCACCACCGCCCTGGGCGACAGGTGAAGCTGTATGGATGACGACGTCGGGGCGGAGGGACTCGAAGACCTTAACTAGACCCTCGCTATCGGTGATGTCGGCCTCGACATACTCCACACCGTCGGACGCCGGTCGTCGGTTGCGCTGACACCGGATGTCTACTACCGATATGGCATCGCACTTCCAGTCGCGCAGTAGCAGGTTCACCACATGATGGCCCAGGAATCCACATCCGCCGATGACAAGAACACGGCCGAGCTGGGCTTGTTCAACCGGAACTTTGGTGGTGGCGGTAGTGGCAGTCATTGTGGTGGGATTTATGAGGTTCGATGCTACCTTGGCTTTGTGCCCTTTCTCTCTTTTCCTTTTCCTTTTCCTTTTCCTTCTCCTTTTTCCCGGTATCTCTATTTCGAGATGAAGGAGGCCAATTGGTGGATATGTAAAGAAAAAAAAGATTAATTAGTAGTATGAATATGACAATTGTGAAGTTTAGCAGACGAAAGTTGACAAAGTAGAAGTAGTAGTAGTTTCTACATAATTAATTGAAGATAGGCGATATAATGAGATTGAGGTAGTAGATTAGTTACAAGGGTAGCTACACTAGTAGTAGCCAGCTTACACCTATTAGTTCCTTCCTCTTCACCGCCTGGCAATTCCTAGGATTTAAAGTAGCAGAGTAGGTCGCGACTACAATGTGATTTTTGGGGGATCTAAGCTGGTTTCGGACCCTGCAGCTTGAGACTAGGTTGTAGGACTGGGGTAAGACTTGACTGGGTTCATGGATTTTTTTTCTTTTTTTTCTTTTTTTATCTCCCCAATGCTCTTTTTTTCTTTTTTTTTTAAAAAAATAATAAGGTTAAGAGAACTTTAAAAGGTCATTCAAAACATGGCTTAATCTTCGAAAAGCGGGGATTCTGTTTATACTAATGTTGTATCCTCTTTTGAATAATTCCTCTTTTAAATAATAGCAACATGTACTTACTGATAAAGGTACTAGCTAAGATATGGGAATTTTAGGTGTTTGCTACACTTACTTCTGTACCTAGGTTAGGTAGTTATCTTTAACACAGTTGTAGATATCAGATCTGTATACTTTATACGTACCCCCGTATTTGCTTATATCTATCACCATTTTATTTATTCAAAACAACATGGTTTAATGTACTGGATGCTTTAAACAAAACCCATCGTGCTGTGTAAAAAGTATAAAAAAAGTATAAAAACACATGCCTACTTAGTAAGTATGTCGATATCTAGATACTAGGCAAGGGACTTTTGAGAACCTAGAAGAGGTTGTACCAACATAACAAAAATGCCAACAATATATTAGGTTGAAAATAAACCAAGCTAACCTAAATGCTCTGGTCTGTCTAGGTGTACTTACCTATCTTCTAAGTATAATTACTACATAAGCTAAGCACTACGTAAAGCTGCATGGCTTACATGTAAGTACATCCATACCGGTGGACATGGATAGTAACCTATGTCTTTTGGAACTTCCTCGCTTGAAGCTTATTACCTAGACTACCAGCCTTGGGTAGTTTTTTACTTTTAGACCCCGCACACCCCTCCTGCCGTTTTCACTTACCTCACCAACATCATATAAGGCATATGGAGTTTAAATCCCCCCCACCTTCCAGCTCCTATCTACCTACCTAAACCAACATCTCCCCAACCTATGGATCGACGCGTTGGATCTTTCTTTACTCAAACACGTACGCAGCCTTGCATCTCATCTCTGTCGTCGCCGGTATTTCTCTGTTAAACATCCGCCAGCCGTCTTCTAATGAGGCATCATATTCTGGCCACCTCCTAGGTTCGACAAGTCCGCAACTATGGCTGACCAGTCTATCATTCGCATCACCAAGGTATTATCTACCTACCTTCTACAATAGCAACGTGACTGATTCCTCCTGTGTGTTATGATTTATAGGAAATCGGTGAGCTCCAAAGAAGCTCTGATCTCTGTACGCGAACGGTTCCTTGTTCTCATCCTTACATGATCGTACATTTCCCCCCCTGAACCCTCTTGCTGACCTGCTTCGCCTTCCTTAACGCCAGCCCTCGCCGTTGCCTTTCGCGATCGAGATGTCCGTAATGTCAAGGCTCTAATAATCGGCCCTCACGAGACTCCTTACGAGTTTGGTTTCTTCGAGGTCAGTATACTAGCCGCCTGTTTTGACTCCGAATTCTGTTGTATATACTTACTGGTATCACCAAGTTTTCCGTAAAATTCAACAAAGGTGTGTTAAAAAGTAGTCTGATGTATTGTTACCTCTCTCTCGCAAAGAATCGCTAACTCGTTTTACCCCACCTTAAGAATATCCACGCAAGTCGCCTTCAGTTACAGCTACGACGACAAATAGTGGGCGGTGTCGCTTCAACCCAAACATATATTCGTCTGGGAAGGTGTGCTTGTAAGAACTTTAGCCTTACCTCAAGATATCTAGCAACTTCGGGATCCTCTAACTTGCGTATAGGTCTATCCTCGGGTAAAAGACATTCTCCTGCCCTCCACCGCGATCGATAAGTCTAATCCCGGTGCTAGGACATGGCGAGGCGAACGGGGAGAAGAGTGGTCCGCTGCCCAGGGCCTAGAATCGATCCTCCTCTCTATACAGAGCCTGATGTCGTCGAACCCATATGAGAACGAACCTGGTTTCGAGGAGGCCAACGACATCTCGGATAAGGAGAACCAGAAGTGCTATATCGCCAAGGCAAGCCGTCTTATTCGATTTACGCTATAGCACTGGTGACTAACCTAATTATAGATCCGACACGAGACACTACGTATTTCTATCATTCAGAAACTCGAAGAATACCTAGGACTTTCTAGCACGAGCATCGCATCTGCAAACGCCCAGACGCAAACCGTCGCCCATCCGGAGGACTATGAATATGACTCGGAGGATGACATTGACATCGACGACTCTAGCGTGCCATGGGAACCCTTCAAGGATCTATTGAAACGCCGGTTTCTATGGTACTACGACTCGTATGTTCAGACCATCCAAAAGGCGATGCAAGAAGTGAGCGATGGCCAGTCATTCACCCGCATGCCGTTCGAAGGCAGTAACAATACCATGGACGGTGTTTTCAACTATACCGAGCTCTTGCGACGCCTGAATAACATCAAAGCAGCACTAGATGCCGAGTCGGCCAAGTGGGCTACAGAAGGGTTATCTTCCAAGAATAAGGGTACTACGGTAGCTGTTAATCTGGCCCGGCAATTCGACCAAATCAAGGAAGCCTTCAAACGGGGTGATGTTACCCATAACGTGGAGCTGGAAAATGGTAACCCGTTTGTGTGGGTTATGACCTACTTCGGCCGCCCAATGACCAACTTCGATGGAGGGATTTTTCGCATTAGAATAAACTTCAGCCCTCGCTTCCCGGAGGAGCAACCGAGAGTCAAATTTGACCCTCCAGTCTATCATCACCGTATTACCGCCGATGGTATACCCTGTTACTTTCCGAACCCCAGTCGCCGCGAGGATGTCAAACAACATATCGAAGCAATATTGGCTGCCCTAGAGGAAGAGAGCCCCCGTTACGATCCGAGAACTCTGGTCAATCCTGAGGCGCATCGACTATATTGGGGCAGTCCCGAGGATCGAAAGGTCTACAACAGAAAACTGCGTAGGTCCGTGCAACAAAGTATGGATAACTTTTAGTCGGGCTGACGATGGTGATGATGGTATGGATTATCCTTGCAATTTGTGCCTTTTTCGCGGGTAGCAAAATGGCATGTTGGTTCCCTCGGCGTTCAGGAGACAAATACTGGCACAGGTCAAGGGTTTTGCACATGGGCAGGAGCTTATCCCAGGAATGATATATAGTCCTTTTTCATTTTTTTTTCATTCAAAACCTCCTGCGCGTACGTAAGGTGGGAGGAGGGTTTGCGTGTGCGTGTGTGTGCGCGTGCATCTCTCTAGTTATACAGTTATACACACTGCTGAGCAAAGTTAGGCAAGGCAAAAAATATCAAGACTAAAATGAAGTTCTTATGTCACGAGACCCCTTCCATGTCTCGAGATATAAACAGTACATGAATAATGAATGGATTGCTTTCCGCGTAAGCTTGCTTAAGGGTTGATTTCTTCACTACGGTCTGTTTCTCTTCATGATGCCATGAGCTAACGAGCCTTGGTCGAGATATCGCATAGTATACGTTTTTAGTCGGGGGGTGTTGACGATACATTTTATATCGCGACTTGGTTTTAGATATTTATCAGATTATGTGTGTGTGGGATACCTAGGTTAATTATAATATGGTTATACCTATCTAGGTGCCTATGTGTATATATATATCATTCTGGTCGTGATACATACATGTTCCCTTTCCCTTTCCTCCCAAACGCCCTTGATAATTCCCATATACCCTATCTTCACCATCGTGATCTCGTTTCTAACGTGTATAGGGAGGTATGTAAATAACTTTGTATGTATAATCCTTCCCTTGGAGCAGGGCGCAACGGGATATGGGGGTTAGGAAGTCCCCGGTGCACAAAAACTCTATCACTTTCTTGAAAATGCATTTTGCTCGTTGCAACGAGAGCTACCCCCCTTTCGCCCCACCCCCCTCTCCAATTATCTAGGACAGACAAGCCCCAAACTCCAATATGATCTGCCTTGTCATTAAACTTTCTTCAAGACTAGCTCAGCTTGACATAGTTCGACTTTAAAAAGTCTCTTCTTTTTTTCTTTCCCCTATCTCTATCCTAGCGTTTCGGACCCTTGGACTTTTTGCTATCCGGGAGCAGCCTATCCTTGCCGGGGGCATAGGGGGCTGCGACACCGCCGACGAGGCGCTCTTGCTTGGCGGTGTTGCTAGACCCGTAGTGGAACTCGAAGCGCCCGTCGGCCGTGACGACGGCGGGGCTACCTTGCGGCGGGCGCGATAGCTGCTCGTTGTGCAGTTTGTCGAGGGACTCGCCCACGACGGCGTACTGGGACCAGTTGATCGGGGGGCAGCGCACGATGCTCTGGGGTTTGGGGAGCTTCGTCCACGGCTTGGGCTCGGTGGTGCTGCTACTGCTGCTACTACTTCCTGTAGTGTCCATGGCGTCGGGATCACGCTTTGTCGCTGTGGGTTTTGATGATTTGGCTTCGGTTTCTTTGGAAGGTCGCGATGATGTGGTTGTCGCCTTTGGCGTCTCATCGCCACCAGTTTGAGCTCCTGCAGACATCCCACCGGTATTATTGCCTCCAGTTTGCTGCTCAGATGCTTCTCCTCCCCCTCCTCTCTCTCCACTATCGCTGCTATCATCGCTGCTACTGTCATCGTCGTCGCTGCCGTCGCCATCGTCCCGTACTCTTGTGCCACCTACGAATAGCCGGTCCCCCTCAACACCGACGCGCCCCTCAGTCAGGTCCCGCACAAAAGCACCTGGTTCCGCAAGCGCTGCGCCCTTGGCTCGGTCTAGTGTCGCCATGTCTGCTTCTGCCTTACGTCGCTGCATCTGAAGGATCGAGATGGCCGACTTGAGCGCCAACACGTCCGGGTTGCTGTCGAAATCTATAGGCTCCGGGCGCGGGGGCGGGATGCTTGCCGCTGTGTTCGAGTGTGCATTATAGGTGTATGCTGGTCGTTCTGACGGTATAGGAGCGGTAGGCGCTACCATCGGGTTGAGAGGCGGGGTGATGGGGCTATAAGTTGGTCGGACGGGGGAGGAGGACCGTGAGGAGGATTGTTTTTGTGTTGGTGGTGGGTTCTTGGTCTGGGTCTGGGTCTGGGCCTGGGGTTGCGGTTGCGGTTGTGGTTGTGTTTGTATATGTAGGTGTGTCTGTATCTGTGACTGCGTATGTATCTTGGCTTGCTGAGCCTGGCTCTGAGCTTGGTGTAGGTTCGAGGTTGAGGTATATGGGATCTGTGGCGGCGGGACCGGAGTGACGGAAGTTGGAATCATGCTGCTAGCTGATGGTGGTGGTGGTGGCAGTATACTTGTGTTCGCGTGAGCTGGTAGCGTTTTCCCGGAGGTTGTGGTGTGAGACTGTGAGGTTACCGAGGCTCCTGCTGCTGCTACTCCGGTATTGAGGGTTAAGCCCGGCATCGTTGAGAGATCCCGAGACCGCCCAGGAGGATAGCTCATAGTTGCGGTTGCTTATGTGCGTCCTGGTAGGAAAAGGTAAAAACTAGCGCTGGAAGAGTTTGGTGACGAATAACTGCTTTGTTAGGCTAGACCCTTTTCTTTGCGATGTCGGGCGTTGGTGGCGCGATAGGAAAAGAAGCGGGAGTTTTATTCGGGTTGGGGTCTTTGTTCTGTGTTGTTGCTGATGAGAAGCTCGGCTTAAGTAGTTTAAAGTTGGAAGGGTTGCAGTTGGTTTGGTTTGGCCCCAAGAGTGGGTCTCTGGAAGGTCGGCATGGCGGGTTGGCGGGGTTCCTCCTTGCAGGTTCTTGGCAGCCAGGCCCCTGCAGCAGATCATTTTAATCAAACCCGCTTTTCCCTCTTTGACAGATCTTGAGTTGCCGCAGTGCCGATCCACCAGCTATAGTTTTAGGTATGTAGTAGTACACTACATCTATATCCAGTATTTCGTCCCATCTTGAACAGAACATATTACTAAATTCATATAACCTATCGAGTATGTAGATAGATTGCATCTAGTCAATTTTAATTTTTTTCTATTTATGCTAAAGTTTTCCTGACTCAACTAATAGTTCGATAAAGTGGAAGATATAACTACCTAGATACTAGTATAAACTCAAGCGACGGGGTAAGGTTTTGGTGAAACGAGACGCTAAACCAGATATTACGCAGTCATTATGTAGTGTAACCTAGGTAGTCATATGTAATATGTTGTACATGGGAGTAGAATTTGTCGCATACTTCTAAGGCAGGTACAACATCAGTGATATTCTGACCCCCTTCTCCTCTCCCCTATAGTTTCTGTAGTTAGAACAGAATCTGACTTGATGTCGAAGGTAACCGTTTTTACTAATTCACCTACGTATGGAGATTCTAGAATCATCCGGTCTTATTTTTCAGTAACCTGGGCCTCGTACTGGCTGGGTGGATTTCACGAACCATCGCTGCATAAAATGGTAGGGCTCATTGGCCGATTTAAGAAGCAGAAGTCGCCGGTTACTCTTGGTTCACCTCAAAGGGACGACATAATACCTCCCCAAGCCCCTGCAACACCACAGAATCCCGTACTATCTGTTTCCCGAAACTTCTCATATCCTACCAGTGTTGGAAACAGTATCAACTCAGCAACCACTTCCCCTTCATCCGGAAATGATCAATCTGCTTGGAACCAACTAGGGGAGATCTGTAGCTTTTCCTCTGATACTAGCCCACAAATAGGCCAAGCTGGGTCTGCTGGCATATACGACCCATTCTTCTTCAAGTCCTATAGAACATCATACCATCCGCTAATCGACAAGGATGGTCATTCTGGGGATAGACCCCAGCCTGATCGACATGACCGCCCTAGATCATCATCACAGGAAGAGCATAAGACAAGAAACAAACAGCGCCGAAGTGCTCTCTTCGGCCTGTCTACATCTGAGGTCCAGAATGCTCGCCTCTAGAAGGGTAGCGAGGAAGATGGATCGAAAGAAAGAAGCTCGAAGCTGCCGAAAAGCCAATCAATCGGGGACCATATATTTTCTCAAAAGTCCACCATGGTTGCTAAGTTGAAGCGAAATTCGTTGGGTCAGCATAAGACAACGTCTTCATTGAGCACATCGCGCCTGATAGCTCTGCCATATACAGGCCTTGAACGTCCTGTGTCAAGCTCGGGCATACCCCTTATCGACAAAAAGTTGAAGCACTCTAGTCCTGTACCCAAGCCTAATCATTTGCGGTTAGCAATGCCTGAAGACAGACGCCGGGATTTCTCAGTCAGATTAGAAGGAATATCTCTGGTTCCAGAGGTGGCTACGGGCATAAAATCGCACCAAATAGATCCTACTCATCGAAAAAGAGCATCACACGGCCAACTCGGAGTAGTCCCCGACTTATCTAGCGGCATGGGCGGGCGGAGACGCAATGTCTCTGTTTCCGAACCGACTAAAAGTAGAGAAAAGTTTGGCAAATATCGCTGGTTATCACAATTAAGGGAATGGGTCTCAACCTCGGAGTCTTCAGGACCAGCTTTGCAGCATTTTAAACAGGAGATACACCAGAAGCCTGATATGACTCTTGGCAACCCCCAGGTTCGTCATCCAATGGATACCCTACCATCAGATGCGATCAAATCTGGAGGGCCGGGTCATAACCCCGAGGAGATTTCGTTCAAAGGTCCCGAGATGAGAAAAAAGATGAGAGAGTCGTTGACTGGGATAAGGGGCACATCGCGAGGTTCCCGCTCGAGTTCCAGTCACCATTCGTGTTCGAGCACCGTAGCCTTTGGAAGTCCAAAAGAGGACATCTAATAACGACCATAATTATCGCTACCTTAAGTATCTATTTATTTGTTTCCTCGTAGTATTATGTAGTCTCGGTTGGGACTAGCCTAGCTAGCATGATCTCTGCACCCCGTTTCGCTCTTCGCTGCGTTTATAGGTAGCATGAAGGTTTCGTGATAAGGAGATGTATGCTCTTTGAGCAGGGAGAAGTAATATATGTTTAGGATGATGATTGAAGGTGGAAACAACTTTAGAAGCAGACGGATAAATGCTTAGCATGACTTATTTACTTCAGTGTTCTGTATTATTAGAGAGATCAAGTAGAAATTCTCAATGTACCTACACTACAATATTATATAAATATTCGATCTATGCATCCATCTATTATGTGCGAACTAGACTATAAAAAAAAACAATGCTGTGCGTTATGTACCTCCCGTCCTGCAGATCCAATTTCTGGGAGCTAACCCTGTGTGACTTGGATATTTGTATTGGGATGTATGGGATCGATTGAGAAAAAAAGGTTATAGGGAAGAAGAGTTGTTCTAGCAACTCGGAGCTATTCTTTTTAGTGCCAAGTCCTCTAACTTACTTAGCTGGACGTTAGACCTAGGTGGGAATAAAGTTCCTAGCTAGTACCTAAGAAGTTGGGACGCGCGGGGCGTGGCGGGTTATGTACAAGTCAAAGTCATGACGTATAGCAACAGGCTTTGCGCGCGAAGCTATTGCTAGAGCCGAAGCTGTCGTTTCCTCTTTCAATTAACTGTGAAGTCTAATTTTTCTTTCTTTGTTTCCATTGAAAATTTCACCAAAATCCTTTCAAAAGCTAATTTGCTCCTGTTCTAAACTTTGCGATCCGGCTTACCACTAGTAATACGCACCCGCTCCGAAGCCTCATTAGAAAACTCACGCGCAAGATGAATAAGCTGTGGGGAGGGTCCCAAAGGGACGACTCCCGTCCGGGATCGTCCCGAGATGCGGAAGACGACACGACTCCTAGTGAACATACCCGGCTGTTGCCAAACCGAGTGGAGAGCGCGCACTACCTAAGTCCGGATGATCCAGCGGTAATGAAACCTCTGCGCGCATGGGAGAGACCGTGTATAATGACCTAGCCATGAACTAATGTGCTGATTTTTATTATACCTAGGTCACGCCATACAACCTTTGGAGCGTCCGAGTGCTACGATGGGCAACCCTCCTGTTTGCTCTGCTCACCTTTGCATGGTGGCTTATCTTGCTCCTGTCGACCTTCGTCACACCACCGGGTTTTCACACTCGTGGTTCGGGCTTCTTCGCATTCAGCTACTCGAGCTTGGCCCTCGCCAATCTTCTGTTCACGCTGGTGTTCTTCGCGATACCATCGAAACCCGTCAGAGTCTGTAGTATACTGATGGGAGCGGTTCTGTTGATCGATACGGTCTTGTTGATCGCTGTGGAGAAGACGAGATACGAGGAGGGCTGGGTAGGCATGGTCAGTGTTGCCTGTAAGTAGACCACCGCGCTTCGTGTTATAGAAAGTAGAAAATCCTGACATTGGTAAAACATAGGGGCGCTCCTGATGGCTATATGGACGCTTGTCACCGATCGCCTTGTCCAATGGGGCAAAAACGAGGAAGAGCAGCGACTGACCGGCCGAGCCGAGACACGACGCACTCTTGTAGAATGGACGGCCGTATTGGTATCCACCCTATCAGTGGTCATACTAGTTATCGTCCTGATCCTCATGACCCTTACTCTCATTCTTCGCGCTCTTGACGCCGGTCTGGCACCGCCAGGAAAGTTGTACTGGGTTGACGGGGACAAGTATAGGTTGCATGTTTACTGTCATGGAAACCAGACACATTCGGAGGGTATGAAGTTGCCCACCGTACTTCTCGAGGGAGAAGGTCCTGTGGAGGACGGCTTGTGGCAGTTGGCCGATAATGCTATTAATAATGGATCGATTAGCCGGTATTGTTTTGTTGACCGCCCGGGATTTGCTTGGGTAAGTGTTACAAGTCCTGATGTTTGAATACCAGAGCTGATTTGAGATATTAGAGCGATACTGCTCCTTCACCCCTTTCCGCAGGAATGGCTGCCGAGGCTGTGAGCGAAGCACTTGCTAGAGCTGGGGAGGATGGCCCCTGGGGTAAGTAGTGGGCTTTTCTATGCGTTGAGTTTGCTGTGCTGATTGAATAACAGTCCTGTTGAGTGCTGGTATCGGCTCTATATATTCACGGGTGTTCTCTGCTCGCCACGGCGAGGATATCAAGGGGCTCTTGCTTATCGACCCGCTTCATGAAGAGCTTCTCGACGGCCTCAGCGACTCGGGGCGAGGGTTTCTCTTATGGATACGCGGGATACTTTCTCCACTCGGACTAGATCGTATCCCGGGGGCCCTCTTCAAAGGCCGGAACAAAGAAGATCGTGTTTGGGGCCAGTCGGCCTACCAGACGGGGAAATACATCTTTGCAAAGCTCCAGGAGAACCTGGTAGCAGCAACCCTGTCAAAGCGGGATGTGGCTAGCAGTAGAGCAATCCAGGTCCAGGACGTTCCTCTAACCGTGGTAAGTTCCGGTGATCAGGTGCGGGAGCACAGCGACTGGGAGAATCTCCAGAGAGACTTGACGCATCTCACACACCAGTTGCGACACTGGGATATTGTAGATGATGCACCACATCAAGTATGGAACACTATTGAAGGACGAGAAGTCATTGAGAAGAGACTTCGGCAACTAGTACATGATTGAAAATAAATTTGACAAGGTGTTCTTTCTGGGCTGTATAGGGGTAAGGGGAGAAGAAGATTGATATCTCGAAGCATATAGCTGTAAGCAGGCGGTAACATCATCGCGTTTGGTTTTACAAATAATGTCGGGTTGGCTAATTAAAATACTCACAATTCAATGGCCGATTTTTGGCATGCTGGTGTGTTATTTAAATGCTACTTTTAGAAGTAGTAACTAATGTTCTAAATGTTCTGAATATTTTGAATATTTTGAGATGAGAGAGATGAAAGAGATAGGACAGGATAAGTGATAGAATACCCCAATACTTGTTTAGTGGGGTTAGTTACTAGCTGCCAGGCATAACCTAAACAAGTGGAGACGAGCTAGGGGAAAGAGTCTCACCGCTTTCTTGATTCGGACTTTAATTGAAGGCAGAATTAAGTCGCGTCCTCACGCGTCACAACTTTTTAGGTCCCTCTGCCAACGGAAGACAACTTCACAGCTATACGTAAGGAATACACAATTGACGAACCCCAGCTCCCACATTACTCTCTGTCGGGTTACCATCTGGGCATATATCATACGAAGCTGAGTTGAGTCTCGACTATGGCGAGCTTCTTTGATCTGAAGGCGCGGAAAGCCGCAGCAGCAAATGGATCGTCGACTTCCAAAGTAGATGATTCGAAGCAGGGCGCTAGGAAACAACCTTGGGTAGAGAAATAGTACGTCTCATAACCTTCTCCTATCTCATATTATGTTTGACCTGCCCAAAACTGACCCAAATTGAAATTAGCCGGCCGAAAACCCTTAGCGATGTCACAGCCCAAGATCACACGGTAAATGTCCTTCAGCGGACGCTGCAAGCTTCCAATGTGAGTCTCTCTGCCCCACCCACTTTGCTTAGGCCAGCGTCTTATTTGTATATGTGTCTTATCTGTAGCTTCCTCACATGCTCTTCTACGGCCCCCCGGGAACCGGCAAGACATCCACCATCCTAGCGCTAGCGAAAGAGCTCTACGGCCCCGAGATGATGAAGTCCCGCGTGCTCGAGCTCAACGCCTCCGACGAGCGGGGCATATCCATCGTGCGGGAGAAGGTCAAAGACTTCGCGCGCATGCAGCTGACGAACCCGCCTCCGGGTTACAAGACGCGGTACCCGTGCCCGCCGTTCAAGATCATCGTGCTGGACGAGGCCGACAGCATGACCCAAGACGCGCAGAGCGCCCTGCGCCGCACCATGGAGACCTACAGCAAGATCACCCGCTTCTGCCTCATCTGCAACTACGTCACCCGCATCATCGACCCCCTCGCCAGCCGCTGCAGCAAGTTCCGCTTCAAGAGCCTCGACCAGGGAAACGCCCGCAGGCGCCTCGAGGAGATCGCCCTGAAGGAGGGCGTCGCGCTCGAGGACGGCGCTGTCGACGCGCTTATCAAGTGCAGTGAGGGCGATCTGCGTAAGGCGATTACGTTCTTGCAGAGCGCTGCGAGGCTGGTCGGCGCCGTGGAGAAGGACGAGGAGAAAGGCGGGAGCAATGACGATGGGGCGGATACGATGGATGTGGACGACGGTGCGGCGGCGGCGAAGAGGGTTTCAGTGAAGATCATCGAGGAGATCGCTGGCGTGATTCCAGATCAGACGATCGAGAAGCTACAGAAGGCGATGCAGCCACGGTCGGCGGGAGCGACATACCAGGCTATAGCTAAGGTGGTGGAGGAGATGGTGGCGGACGGCTGGAGCGCCGGGCAGGTCCTCACGCAGGTAAGTGTTTTTTCTCCTTTTTTTCTCTTCTACTCCGGGTTGCCTACTACCCGCCCATCTCATATAGCATGTGTTGACAAAAACGGCTAGTTGTACGGAGCGGTCATCAACGACGAGGTTATCCCGGATATCGCGAAGAACAAGATCACGCTCGTCTTCTCCGAGGTGGATAAGCGGCTGTTGGATGGCGCAGACGAGCACCTCTCGATCCTGGATCTGGCGTTGAGAATATCCAACATCCTGGCTGGAAAGGGCTGAGAGATGAATCATAAGTAGGGAGGCAAGGGAAATAACCTAACTAGTCATCCTGAAGGAGGAAGGGGTAAAGATCACAGCGCAAGAGATGGCATGAAAGTGGCGTTCAATTACTATTACCACGAATTATCGGCGTTGGATTGGTGAAAAAAAAATAGAAAAAACGATGGTTTTGATCATTTACACATAGACTCTACACCATCCCCCACACACCTACGGTATATGTCAGAATTGTGGCTAGCTAGTGTGATCGTATTATTTATAAATAAATAAAAACAACAGATGATAATTCAGTTGACCACCTATTAATATTCTGCTACTCACACCCCTTTTTGATTTTAATAATGATTAAGGGAGGGCATACAGTATATAACATGCTATTGCTATCAATGCGAGAACGGTATCACGCTCTTGTGACATCATTCGTTGATCAAGCCCAAGTTCCCGTCCAACTTGGACCATATACTCTTCCCCTCCTCCTTCTCCGGCTTCTTCTTCGTGTTCTTCCTCTTCTCGGTATTCTTCCGCACCCCCTTCCCGCCATCATCTCCCGCCAGCCATAGGTCGTCGTCCTCGGGGAGAGCAGAAGAAGACCCTTCCTGCTCTGCTCCTCCGGGCTCTTTCTCCTCCTCGTCCTCCCGGTTGAGCAGCTTGCGCACCTCGCTCAGCGACCGCATCGCCTCCTCGACGGCCATCTGGCCCTCCTCGACCTTCTCGGCGACGGCCTCTAGCGTCGCGATCTTGGCCGAGTCCGCGGCGAAGAGCCACGGCTCCACGAGGGCCGTCACGTTGGGCCGGTTGGCGGCCGCCGAGGACGCGGCGCGCGTGGCCTCGCCGAAGCTGATGCGCGACTTGCCCCGCCGGCTGCTACCGCTACCGCTGCCGCTGTCAGTGGGTTTGGTGGTGGCAGCCGCCGGGTACCGCGAGAGCAGCTGGCTCTCGTCGGCGAGGTGGTCCAGGATCTTGGTCGTCTCCTGGTGCTGCCGCGTGAGTACCGCGTTGATGTGCGACTTCTCCTGTATGAGGCCTTTCTGCTCGCGCGAGATGGCCTGGAGCCGCTCCAGGTACGGCGTGAGGAGGTAGGCCGTCGGTTCGGGCCTGGAGCTGACGGCGGCGGCGGGTGCTGAGGCTTCCTCCGGTCCGGGATTTTGCTTCGGTTTCTTATTCTTGGTCTTGTCGTCCTGGGCCTGGTCGTCTTGGAGCTTTTTAAGCTGCGCAAGCGACGTCATGATCTGTTGGCGCAGCTCCACGTGTCGCTCATACTCCTTCTGGATCTCGGCGATCTGGGCCGCGTGGTCGACCTTCTGGTCCCCGGTCGCTGCCGACCCCTTCTTCTGCGGTTTGCTGGGCGATTCGCCGCCGAGCTCGGAATCGCCCTCCCCGTCGCCGTCGCCGGCCTTGCTGAGCATGTTCTCTATCCAGTTGATCAGGTGGTCCTTGACGGCGTTCAGAGCGTGCAGTTGGGCCTCAGGCGGTAGGCTAGTGGGGTCAATGGGCTGCCGCGCCTGCAAGTCGTCGAGCTTCTGCTTCTCGCGCTTAGCTAGCAGCTTGTTGCGTAGAACTGCCTTTTGCAGTCTTGACAGGAGCTCCTGCACCTCCTGATCCCGGCCATCCCCTTCCCCTTCTCGCGTAAAGCCGTCCATCAGCTCCTTAGGCATCTCAGGTAGCGGCTCACATCCTTTAAACATGACTTCGGGCTTCAGAAAGTCGGGAGATGCTGCTGGTTGTTCGCTAAGCACATCTAGGTGCTTGTTGATGACTTTTAGCCGGTCACGCTCTTGCTCGAGCCTGTTGACCTCTAGTTGTAGCTCGAGAAGCTCGGTCTCTGGATCATCTTCCTCAGAAGGAACCGGCTCTGCTGGCATGGCGGCTGCGAGCTCTGACTGAAGCTTGGCAAATTCCTCGCGAGCCCGGATGTTCCTTTGGACCGCCTCGATGTAGTCTCTCTGGCTGCCGAGCAATTTGTCCGACGGTTTGACCGTGGTGTCTGTGTCGACGAGGGATAGGGGAATGCTGAGTTGCTCCATCCCTAAGCTCTGAGCGAGGTGATGAGCCATGAGTTTCTTCACTGCCATAACCTCATCTTGAGGTCTGATGCGGTGCTCGAGGGCCTCACGAGCTCGCTTGCATAGATCCTCCTCTTGTGTTTTATCCATGATGGTGGTGGTAGTAGTCGTAGCAATAGTAGTAGTAGTAGTAGTAGTAGTAGTAGTAGTAGTAGTAGTAGTAATAGTAGTAGTAGTAGTAGTAGTAATAGTAAAAATGTTTCTTTTAGGCAGTTGAAAGTGACTTATAATAGTACTTAACTAACCTAGATATCTGCATATGTACTTAGCATAACCTCGTGTTACGCTGGTAGATACCTAGTAGTAAGGTATTGCATGTGACATGTAAATAGATAAGTAACCCAAATCAATTAGAAGGTAGGTACCTCTTATAATAAAGTCGGTGTCTGGGGGGAACTTGCAGTAAACAGTAACTGTACTGAACCAATCAGCGTCATCCGTGACTGATCTGCCGTGACCCACCCACCGTGGCTTGAGCTCTGTTAGCTCTTGGAGATCAATCAACATCCGAATTTTTTCTAACAACTGCTATTACAACTAACCTAACACCTACAACCTTTCCTTATAACTTTCAACTCTTACTTAATTTAATCACCACCATCCGAAGAGCGCAGCCTTGTGGTGAACGGATCTAAGGATAAATCAATCTTCATATACTTTCCTTTTCTTTTCTTTCCTATCCTATCCTTTATCGACTCAACTCTCGCTGCGCCCAATTCCACTAATGCTATAATCACTGACGAGAACGGCACCAACGTCCATTTGATCGATCCGATTGGACTCGCCGTTTGATCCCTCTCTCTTTGCCCTCTTCCCTCTTCTACGCCACCTCTGCTTCCTATATACTTTTCAACGAACCATCGTCCAACATGTCGTCCTCCGACCACTATCGAGATGTCTCGCAGTACAAGTACTCGGCCATGTCCAACCTGGTTCTCCAGGCGGACCGTCGTTTTGTTACGCGACGAACCGACGAGGCTACTGGCGATCCCGAGTCTCTGGCTGGCCGCCTGAGCATCAACGATATGGGTTCGCGTGTCGCCCGCGACGAAGCTCCCAAGCCCAAGAAGGCTACTGGACTACCAGCTGTTGAGAGGGGAAATTTGCAAGAGGGCCAAGATATTCTCGCTCGTGAGCAGAGGAAGCGGAAAGGCGATCCCTCTCAGATGAGAGCAACAGGCATTCTTGGCGCCACCGATTTACTAGTCGAAGGTCTCAGGTATCGACCGCGAACACCGGCCACGCGAGCCACCTTCGATCTTATACTACATATTGTCGCGAATAACCTCGGCGATGTGTCCCACGAGATTGTTCTAAGCGCGGCCGACGCGGTGCTCGAATATCTAAAGGATGAGGACATGAAGGATTTCGACAAGAAAAAGGAGGTTGACGATTTGTTAGGTGCTACGCTGAACCCGAAGCAGTTTAACGAGCTAGTCAACCTCGGTAAGAAAATCACGGATTATGATACCCAAGATGATGAAGAAATGGATGAGGGCGCTGGCGGGGACGAGAATGATGCCGAGCTCGACGACCGCCAGGGTGTTGCCGTAGTTTTTGACGAAGACGACGAGGACGGGGAAGGGGCTATGGTGGACGAAGTTCGAGACGAATCTTCCGACGATGAAGCGGTCTTCGATAATGATGAGGATGAAGCGGCTGGCGCCGAGGAGAAAGAGGCGGATGGTGATGCTGATGGCGATCGGAACGAGGCTGACGCAGGCTTGACTGGCGAGGACGCAATGGTTATTGATTCTGGGCTCCCCAGCGGTAAGCGGAAGGGAACATCGGAAAAAAACTACATACCTGCCCGTGAGATCGATGCGTACTGGTTACAGAGAGAGATCGGCAACCTATACTCTGATGCTCATATACAACATGATAAGACAGCGCAGGCACTGCACATCCTTTCTGGAGAACCGGACGAGCCAGGCGGGGACGAGAAACAACTTCGAGAGATTGAAAATGACTTGATGGAACTTTTCGACTACGAGCACCATGAAGTTGTCCAGAAGCTTATCGAGAATCGGGAAAAGGTCGTCTGGCTTACACGCCTAGCCAAGGCAGACGGGGAGGAAGAGAAAGGAGTCATTGAGCGGGAGATGGCATCCGAGGGTGTAAGGTGGATACTCGACGAACTACACGGAAAGAAGAGCGGCGCCGGCGCTAAGAAGATGGAAATTAAGATGGACATCGATATGCCGACCTCTCTCATTTCAGAACCCAAACCTGAGCGTGCAGAAGGTCAGCTAGTTGGGGGCCTCCAGCCTCGCAAGCTGATTAACCTAGAGAATCTTGTATTCGACCAAGGTAACCATCTTATGACGAATCCCAAGGTTCGACTGCCTGAAGGCTCCACGAAACGAACATTCAAGGGTTATGAAGAGATTCATGTTCCGGCTCCCAAGAAGCGCAATCAACCCGACGATGTGAACATCCCTATCACCGAAATGCCTGAGTGGGCGCGCATACCTTTTAGTTCCGCCAAGTCTTTGAACAAGATTCAGTCCAAGTGTTACCCTACGGCTTTCGAGGACGATGGTAACATGCTGATTTGTGCGCCCACTGGTAGTGGTAAAACTAACGTAGCTATGCTTACCATTTTGCGGGAACTCGGAAAGCATAGGAACCCTGAAACTGGAGATATCGACTTGGATGCATTCAAGATCGTGTATATCGCGCCCCTGAAGGCCTTGGTACAGGAACAAGTGGGCAACTTCGGCGGTCGTCTTAAGCCATACGGCATTACTGTCTCTGAATTGACTGGTGATCGCCAATTGACTAAGCAACAGATCGCTGAGACCCAGATAATCGTTACGACCCCTGAAAAATGGGATGTTATAACGAGAAAAGCCACTGATCTAACGTATACCAACCTCGTGCGGCTTGTCATTATAGATGAAATCCACCTGCTTCATGATGACCGTGGTCCGGTTATCGAGAGTATTGTTAGCAGGACAATACGGAAGACGGAGCAGACTGGCGATCCCGTCCGGCTTATTGGCTTGTCAGCTACTTTGCCCAATTACAGAGATGTTGCTAGTTTCCTACGTGTGGATCCTGTGAAAGGCCTATTTCACTTCGATGGGTCTTTCCGTCCTTGCCCCCTGAGACAGGAGTTCATTGGAGTTACTGATAAGAAAGCCATCAAGCAGCTCAAGACGATGAACGACATTACTTACAACAAGGTTCTTGAACATGTTGGGACACATCGCAACCAGATGCTTATCTTTGTACATTCTCGTAAGGAGACGGCGAAGACCGCAAGATACATCAGAGACAAGGCGCTTGAGATGGAGACTATCAATCAGATTTTAAAACATGATTCTGGCTCCAGGGAAGCCCTGAACGAAATCGTCAACGATATCTCTGATGCAGACTTGAAAGATCTCTTGCCGTATGGTTTTGGAATTCATCATGCAGGTATGAACCGAGTAGATCGTGACGAGGTCGAGGGCTTGTTTGCTGCTGGTCTCATTCAAGTTCTCGTGTGTACTGCTACCCTTGCGTGGGGTGTCAATCTACCAGCACACACCGTAATCATCAAGGGAACCCAGGTCTATTCCCCTGAAAAGGGTAGTTGGGTAGAGTTGAGCCCTCAAGATGTTTTGCAGATGTTAGGTCGTGCCGGACGTCCTCAGTACGACACGTACGGTGAGGGCATCATCATCACATCACAAAACGAGATACAGTATTATCTGTCCCTGCTCAACCAGCAGTTACCTATCGAAAGTCAATTTGCCAGCAAACTAGTGGATAATCTCAACGCAGAAATTGTCCTCGGTAATGTTCGTAGTCGGGACGAAGGTGTTGAGTGGCTGGGTTACACTTATCTCTTCGTCCGAATGTTACGATCGCCCGGTCTGTATAGCGTTGGTACCGACTATGAAGATGACGATGCCCTCGAGCAGAAGCGGGTCGACTTGATACATTCTGCAGCAACTGTGCTGAAGAAGTCTAACCTCATAACTTATGACGAGAAGACCGGAAAGCTCAAAGCTACCGAACTGGGAAGAATAGCGTCCCACTACTACATAACGTATGGGTCGATGGATACCTACAACAAGCTGATTCAGCCATCCATCACCACTATTGAGCTCTTCCGAGTCTTCGCTCTCAGTGCCGAGTTTAAGTATATCCCAGTTCGACAAGATGAGAAGCTAGAGCTGGCAAAGCTTTTGGGCCGTGTACCGATCCCGGTTAAAGAAAGCATCGAGGAACCGCATGCCAAAATCAATGTCTTGTTGCAGGCATACATTTCCCGTCTCAAGCTTGACGGTCTAGCTCTGATGGCCGATATGGTTTATGTCACGCAATCCGCTGGTCGTATTCTTCGTGCCATATTTGAAATCACGCTCCAGAAAGGATGGTCTAATGTTTGCAAGACGGCATTAGACTTGTGCAAGATGGCAGAGAAGCGAATGTGGCCTACGATGACTCCTCTCCGACAGTTCCCTCGTTGCCCTAGGGATATCGTAGCGAAGGCCGAAAGAATAGATGTCCCTTGGAGCAGTTACTTTGATCTAGACCCTCCGCGTATGGGAGAGCTGCTCGGACTACCTAAAGCTGGCCGGACTGTCTGCGACTTGGTAGCAAAGTTTCCTCGTGTCGAGATACAAGCCCAGGCACAGCCTATGACACGATCTATGCTTCGAGTTGAGCTGACAATCACTCCTAATTTCGAGTGGGATGATGAAGTTCATGGAACTGCCGAAAACTTCTGGATTATGGTTGAGGACTGTGACGGCGAGGATGTCCTATTCCAAGACCAATTCCTCCTACGCAAGGACTATGCTGTATCCGAGTCCAACGAGCATCTGGTAGACTTTACTGTGCCAATCACGGAACCCATGCCCCCGAACTACTTCATTTCCGTCATCTCGGATCGATGGATGCACTCAGAGACACGGCTCCCTGTGTCATTCCAGAAGCTTATTCTCCCTGAGAAATTCCCACCTCATACGCAGCTCCTAGACCTTCAACCCCTCCCGGTTGCTGCGCTCAAAGCCAAAGACTATGCTAATCTATACCAAGATTGGAGTTACTTCAACAAGATCCAAACCCAAACATTTAATTCCCTGTATTCTACAGACGATAATGTCTTGATTGGAGCCCCGACTGGTAGTGGTAAAACAGTCTGTGCTGAGTTCGCCCTTTTACGTTATTGGTCGAAGCCAGAAATTGGTCGTGCTGTCTACATTGCGCCGTCGCAAGAGCTTGTAGACATCAGACACCAAGACTGGCAGAAGCGATTGTCTCATCTTCGTGGCGGTAAGGAGATTGTTAAGCTTACTGGTGACACAGCGACCGATTTGAAGCTACTAGAGAAGGGTGATCTCATTCTAGCTACACCGACCCAATGGGATGTTCTTTCACGACAATGGCAGAGGCGCAAGAACATCCTCACTGTCGAGTTATTCATCGCCGATGAGCTTCATTTGCTAGGTGGTCCGTTGGGGTACATCTATGAGATCATTGTGTCCCGCATGCACTATATCCGTACCACTGCAGAGCTATCTATGAGAATCGTTGGGCTAAGTGTTTCGCTTGCCAATGCACGAGATATTGGAGAATGGATAGACGCCAAGAAGAAGGATATCTACAACTTCAGCCCACACGTCCGGCCGGTCCCATTGGAGCTTCGAATCCAATCTTTCTCCAACCCTCACTTCCCCTCTCTTATGCTTGCCATGGCCAAGCCAACCTACCTCGCCATTACAGAGTTGTCTCCCGACCAGCCTGCTCTAGTTTTCGTCCCCAACAGAAAACAGACTAGATCTAGTGCACGTGACATTCTCGCAACCTGCTTAGCAGACGATGATGAGGATAGATTTCTACATGTAGATGTCGACCAATTACGCCCTATCTTGGAGCGGGTACATGAAGAGGCTTTAGCCGAAGCCCTTTCTCATGGTGTAGGCTACTACCATGAGGCTCTTAGTCAAAGCGACAAGCGTATTGTTTTACATCTTTACAAACAAGGTGCCATCCAGGTTCTCGTGGCATCTCGCGATGTCTGCTGGGAGCTTGACTGTACTGCTCACTTAGTAATTGTAATGGGCACCCAGTACTTCGAGGGACGTGAACACCGGTATGTCGACTACCAACTTAGTGAAGTGCTACAAATGTTTGGTAAAGCCTTGCGGCCATCCGGGGAGGGCCGTAGTCGTGGGGTTCTCATGGTGCCTTCTGTTAGAAGAGAATATTTCAAGAAATTCTTGAACGAGGCGCTTCCGGTCGAGTCCCATTTGCACAACTACGTCCACGATGCCTTTGTCACTGAAGTGAGCACGAAGATGATCGAGTCAGCCGAGGACGCTATCAACTGGACAACATTCACGTATTTCTATCGCCGGCTGCTGGCAAATCCAAGCTACTACAGTCTCACAAGTCCAACCCACGATGGCCTGAGCAGCTATCTCTCCGACCTTGTTGAGACTACTCTAAAGGAGCTGACGGAATCGAAGATTATTGATTTCGATGAAGACGATGGCTCAGTCGCTCCTCAGAATGCAGCGATGATTGCTGCCTACTACAACATCTCCTATATCACGATGCAGACATTCCTCCTATCCCTGAGTGCCAAGACTAAATTGAAGGGAATCCTTGAAATTGTTACGTCGGCAACAGAGTTTGAGTCAATTCAGATCCGGCGCCACGAGGACAACATCCTACGACGTATTTACGACAGAGTGCCGGTCAAGATGTCAGAGCCTGCCTACGATTCCCCGCACTTCAAGGCTTTCGTGCTTTTGCAGGCACATTTCTCTAGAATGCAATTGCCCATCGATTTGGCCAAAGACCAGGAAATTATTGTATCCAAGGTTCTGAGTTTGCTGAGCGCAACTGTTGATGTGCTCTCTTCGGATGGTCACCTCAACGCTATGAACGCCATGGAAATGTCGCAGATGGTCGTCCAAGCCATGTGGGACCGTGATAGCCCCCTCAAGCAGATTCCTCACTTCACACCCGAGGTTGTGAAGGTGGCGAATGAATTCGAGTATGTGTTATCATCCAACGATGTTGGGGAATTTGAAGCTAACATCAAGAACTACAGAATCAATGATATTTTCGACTTCATGGAAGCAATGAACCCCGAGGAGAACACTAACTATTCTACTCTTGTGAAACGCCTTGGGCTGTCACAGTCTCAATTGGCGCAAGCAGCTGGGTTTACAAATAACAAGTACCCGGATATTTCGCTTGAGTTTGAGCTCCTCGACGAAGACAGCATCCACGCCGGAGAGCCGGCATACATGAATGTCCAGATTGAGCGGGAGGTCGATGATGAAGATGGCGAGGTCGACACCACGGTACATGCTCCGTTCTACCCAGTCAAGAAAATGGAAAATTGGTGGCTGGTTGTAGGGGAGGAAAGTACCAAAACACTACTCGCCATCAAGAGGGTCACCATTGGCAAGCAATTGAAGGTCCGATTAGAGTACACGGTGCCGACAGCTGGGAAACATGATCTCAAGCTTTTCCTGATGAGCGATAGCTATGTGGGTGTTGACCAAGAGCCGACGTTTTCAGTCAATGTAGCAGAGAGTATGGATGTGGATGATGATGATGATGAGGAGGAGGAGGATGAAGAAGAAGATGAGGAGTAAAGCCGGTGATGGACTTCTATTGGGCTCAAACTAGGTGTGACTCGTTCCATTTTCTGTATGAAAACAACTTACTGTAACATATATAGCAAGGCGATAGAAGGTAACATAGGGGGGCCAAGACAAGGAATTGAAAATGACAAATCGAATTTTGCATCATGATGATTTTGACAGTTTAGGGTTTGAGCTGAGATGGACAAGGAGGTAAGATGATGATCAAAGTGCAAAATGCAGGTTGTGTGAATATAATGGTGGCTTGTGTGAAGAGAGACAGACAGGCAGGCAGGCAGGCAGAGAGAGAGAGAGTGAGAGAGTGAGTGAGGGCAGAAGATGGTGTGTGTGTGCGGATGTGTGTCTGTGGATGTGGGTTGTGTGTGAAAAGGAGGGGAAGGGGAAAGGAAGGGAAGGGAAGGGCAAGGAAGGGGGTCCGGATTACTAGGTAGGTGGTTGGTTACCTAAGGAGACCATCACTGGTGATAAACCTGGGATGATGTATTCTTTTTTTTTGTTCCTTCCCTACCTATGAATGGCAGTGGATGGACAAGGTATTCTAAGGGATTGTAGGGGGGAGGAAGGAGTGGCGGGTGTGTTGGCGTTACCTGCCTTGCCTTATTACCCTTACCTACATAGGTACGTTGCTGTATTGTGTGTGTACTCTACCTAGTTGTCTGCCTATCTGGCTGTCTACCTGTCTACCTGTCTACCTACCTAATCTTAGTAACCTATCACTACTATAAACCAAGATTGGACTGGACTGGACTGGGTTAACGGGGATGACTGGGTTAACGGGGATGACTGGGACTGTGTGAGACCCGCCACGGCAATAACCAACTCCAAGACCCAAGACCCAAGACCTTACCTATTTATTTACCTCAATAGAAAAAAAAAGAGAGAAGGAAAACGCCATCTCGATTAAGTCACGTGCTTTTCTTGCAGAGCTACAAGTAATAATACCCATAACCTACCTACTTAATTACCTACGGCTATTGAGCACAGGCTTTCCCTTCCCATCTTTTGATCCTGGGCAACTTTTTTTTTTTTTTCCCTTGTCTTGTTCATCATCACACATTTGATCTCCAACTCCATTCGATGGTTCTACATTTTTTATTTTTCTTCCTTGACCCCAACGTCAACACCAACCATCACCATCTGATCGCGCCGTCAATTGCTCCCATCCATCCCCAGGATAGAGTTGTTATCGGCGCCATCAGTTACTTTCCTTGATAAGTGGATTTGACGCGTTTTCCCAACGCCTATCACGGGTTGACCGTAAAAAAAAAACCGTCACACATACAACACACGCACCAGCTTTTGCGACCGTTGTCTACAACTATAAACTAAAGTCCATACATATACTTCCACCAACATCCATACTAAAAACTTCTTTGTTTTCTTCTTCTTCCTCTTTTCTTTTCTCTTTCTTGTAATATCTCACCGAGTTGGGCCATCATCATGTCCGACGAGAAGCCCGCGCAATCTACTGTCGCGCAGCCTGCTGAACCTACTCCTGCTACTGCTGCTGCTACTGCTGCTGGGACTACCGGTGAAGAAGTTGCATCATCAGAGACTGTCGCGCCTGGGACGGAGGCCAAGTCAACAGATTCAGAGTCCAAGTCCAAGCCCGAGTCTGAGTCTGCACCGGCTGCAGACGACGCTGCCAAGGATGAGGAGGATAAGGCAGCTGAAAAGCCAGCCGAAACTGAAGGTAAGTTGTTGCTGCAGGAAGACGTGTCACTAAACCCTCGCGAGCATTGCCACTTGGATGGGGCGCGGAACCACGGTGCAATCCATTCGTTTCGCGCAATCACAGTACACGCATCTGTCCAACCGTCTCCACATGCTATTTCATCACCCGGGTCTACTGTATAAATAAAAAAAATTCAGGTCATTAGCTTACATTGGTTGTTTTCTCATATAGAACCTGAGTCCAAAACGGAATCAGCTCCCGTCAACGAGCCAGCTAACGAGAAGACATCCGAAGCCGACGTTGAAATGAAGGACAAGCCTGCCGAAGAGGCCGCAGAGCCTGCCACCGATGCCAAGGCCGATAATGAAAAGTCTGCAGACGCTACTACAAATGCTGAGACGGAGAATGGAGCAGGCGCTGACGCGGCAGACGCGGCAGCTGTCGAGGCGGAGGAAGCCTCTCCTGGGAACGACAAGTCTAAAGCGCGTCGCAAGTCGTCTGGCGCCCCCGACCATGCCAAAGGCAAAAAGCTAAACAAGAAAGCCTCCAAGGCTAAAATCCAACACCTTGACGCGAAACCCGGCGACCACTATTTTGCCAAGCTCAAGGGATTTCCGCCTTGGCCGGTCATCGTTTGCGAAGAGGACATGTTGCCGCAAAACATGCTGAATTCCAGACCTGTCACCGCTGCTCGCCCCGATGGTACCTACCGAGAGGATTTTGCTGATGGAGGCAAGCGTGCTGGAGACCGAACATACCCGGTCATGTATCTTTACACCAATGAATTGTAAGAGCTCGGTACCTCCCTAATTTCTGACCAATGGATTTTGTACTGACCACAATCCGTAGCTCTTGGACCCCAAATACCGATCTTAGCGAACTTGATGCCGAGACGGTCACTGATCTCATCACCCCCAAGATGCGCAAGGATCTGCAAAGTGCCCATCAACTGGCCGCTGAACAGAATGACCTCAATTATTACAAGAATGTGCTTCGGGAATTCGAAGAGCAGCGCCTCGCCAAGCTCGAGGCGAAGAACAACAAGAAGAAAACACCGAAGAAGGGCAAGGCCCCCGAGGCAATTGACGAAGATGGCGATATTGAAATGGCCGATGCCGAAGAAGGCGGTGAGGACGAAACGTCAGAGAAGAAATCCAAATCGAAGAAGCGCAAGGCAGAGGAAGAGAAACACAGCGTAAGTTACTAAGATCACGGACTATATATATATGATGGATCAGAAATAGCTAATTCTTTATCCTAGACCCCCCAGCGATCCGACTCGGTCAAGAAACCCAAGATCAAACTGACAAATTCCTCGACTCCTAAGGCGGCAAATGGAGTGCAATCACCATCCGTGGCTAAGGACGCTTCCAAGGCGAAGGGCAAAACGAAGTCCAAGGCAAAGGATGCGGATAGCAAAAAGGAGAAGGAACAGGCGCCAAAGGAGCCAGAATTGACTCCGGAGGAGAAGCACGTCCGCAAGGAGGTAGGTGCAATCAAAGCTCTTAATTGATTTGGATCTGAGTGCTAACTGTTTAAAAGAAAGAGATACTGTTCCTGCGACACCGCCTTCAGAAGGGCCTCCTGCTCCGTGATCAGGAGCCAAAGTCTGAAGAAATGAAGTCCATGTCCGATTTCCTCGGCAAGCTCGAGACCTTCCCGGACCTAGAAGTCAGCATTATCCGGGCAACCAAGATCAACAAGGTTTTGAAGGCCATCTTGAGATTGGAGACGATCCCTAAAGAGTCGGAATTTGAATTCAAGCCGCGGTCTCAGACACTCCTAGATAAGTGGAACAAGCTCCTAGCTGTGGAGGGAGAAGCTCCCGCAGCAGCCAACGGTGTTAATGGCACATCCAAAGCACACGCGAAGAGCGAGAAGGAGACAAATGGAGAGAAGGCAGCCAAGGCAGAGACCAAAGCGGAGTCTGACAAAGACACGTCTAAGGCGGGATCTTGCGAAAAGGACACCAAGGAGGGAAGCGAGGCCAATGCAGAGTCGTCGAATGAGGATAAGCCAACGGCTACGGAGGTACAAACCTGAGCTCCCTTTGTTTTTCGTTCTGGCTGCATCAGGCGTGCAAGCGAGTGGCCGTTTGGGTTGCGCAGCTAATGGCTCGCAGACAGCGACAGCCAGGACGGAGGGGGGGGCAGACAAGAACGGAACCTGTCACATAAAGGTGATAGACGATGATACGTGGTCGTGCGTTGGAGATGTGGGGGGAAGCAAAACAGGGCGTTCAGGGCATTACCTATCGTAGGGGTGACCATGGCTTAACTAGGGTTGGGCCGAACTGCTGGGTGGTTTTCGTACTCGGCTTGTGTTTATTCTATGTAAACTATGTGGATGTTCCTTCACTCTTACCAAGACATGCGAGGAGCTTTTTATTTTTTTTATTTTTATTTTTTTAAGTTTTCTGTTTTGGCCGAAGGCAATGCCTCGGGGGGGGAGGTGTGATGAATGAAGGGGAAAAAAAAAATCTCCAGGCGGAATGGAGAGATATTTATTGTGATGGGTTTAGGGAGAGCTACGCGCGCACCACAGAACCGAACCCAAAATAGTTGAGATCATATCCGATCAGAACGAGGCTGCTACTGCTACGTTTCTTATTTTGTTTTTGTTTTTGTTTTTTCCCCATCTCTCATTTATTATTTTTATTATTCGGGAGTTGCAAAGGTCTTTAGGGGGTTTTTGCAATAAAAAAAAGTCGTTGCACATTTGATAATATATTGTCATAGTTCTTATGAAATACGTTCTCCTATATGCAAGACTTGGTGTGTTAAAGAAAGAAAATGACCTCACATGGTTTTTAGAACGGCATGCCACTGGACCACTGGACGGGCTGACTGGGTTTGGGGAGGAGTGCAGTGGAGCTCGAGCCACCTTTGAAGCAAAGTGAGCTAAGGCTGATTGGGAAAGTTATTAAGGTTTTGGCAGGTTTTGGCAGGTTAAAGCAGCTTTAGCAGCTTAAGCAGCTCTTACACGGCGCGTCATCAGCCGTCAGTGCCTGATACCTTCAGCTTCTTTTTAGTGTTTCTTTTTAGCTTTTCTTTTTAGCTAGGTTAGGTGCTACTTTCTACTTTCTACATTCTACCATCATCTGCTCTAACTTACCTTAATTCACATCTCACTTTCATCTTTCTTCCCACTTCTTCCCTTCAACCTCCCAACACCTTATATCTCTCCGTCTCTTTCCTTATAGATCCACGCCCACTTTACTTTTACGTATTCCCTTCTCGATTCTATAATAAGTTAACCTAACCTTCTTACTCTCTCTCTCTCTCTGCCCCGCATAATCTGCAGTCCCAAATCTCAAGTCCCAAGTCCCTCCCCCCTCCAAGTCCCGCCACCATGTTGCTGCGACTTCGAGGGCCGGACGGCATGGTCCGCATTACTATCGACAAGAACGACACTTTTGCAGAACTTGGCCGTCAGGTATGTCTTGCTTGGCTCCTCCGGTCATGCATCCGACATGGTCCACCAACTAGGTTAACTGATAATATAATATATGCAGCTCGTGACACATCTGCCGCCGACCGTCGACCCCCAGACCATTTCCATGTCTCCCGATCCACACTCCAAAGACTCCAAGAGACTGGTTGACATAGCCAAGTTTAAGCTGGCGCAGATAGGACTGAAGTATTTTATATCTTCCTCTCTCTTTCTCTTTCTCTTTCTCTTTCTCTCCCCCCTCGTTTGGATTACCCATATAATTACCTAGCCGTTCATAGCCGCTAATATAGATATCTATCTGCACATATAGCCATGGCGATCTCATATTCATTACCTACCAGCACCAGGATACTTCCACGAATGGCCATGCAAATGGCCTCCCCGCAGCCTCCCAGACGCTGTCGTCGTCAACCAACAGACTGAACGGAAAGCCCATCTTGCCCACAGAGGATATGCCTATCGATCCGCCACCCCTGGCCTCACCTTCTCAGGTGATCAAGAACCCTTGGGAGGTGGTCAGACAATCTGCTCTCGACGATCGCTTGGATAGACAGGATGGGAAGATTGCGCGAGGCCGCGATCGTATGTGCAAACACGGCCCCAAAGGCATGTGCGATTACTGCATGCCTCTCGATCCTTTCAATGCGCAATACCTCGCCGACAAGAAGATCAAATACCTATCGTTCCACTCGTACCTCCGCAAGATCAACTCTGCCACCAACAAGCCCGAACTCGGTAGTTCATTTATACCACCTCTCAAAGAGCCCTACTTCCGGGTCAAGCGGGACTGCCCATCAGGCCATCCGCAATGGCCTGAGGGTATCTGCACCAAATGCCAGCCCAGCGCCATCACTTTACAGCCCCAGACTTTTCGTATGGTCGACCATGTCGAGTTTGCCTCTTTCGAGCTTGTCAATACATTTATTGATGCCTGGCGGAGGACCGGTGCACAACGGATAGGTTATCTATATGGGCGATATGCAGAATATACCGAGGTGCCTCTAGGCGTGAAAGCTATTGTAGAGGC
Source organism: Camillea tinctor (assembly GCA_022578605.1). Taxonomy (NCBI): domain Eukaryota; kingdom Fungi; phylum Ascomycota; class Sordariomycetes; order Xylariales; family Graphostromataceae; genus Camillea; species Camillea tinctor. The sequence continues at coordinate 214,615 of MU394073.1, read as the reverse complement.
TATATATGAGGTTCCCCAGCTAGATGAAGTTGACGGGGTCACACTAAATTCTTTTGAGAACGAAGCTGCCGTAAACGAAGTCGCCAAGTTGTGTGGACTAGAGCAGGTCGGTGTTATTTTTACCGATTTGCTCGACTCTGGGAAGGGCGACGGGAGTGTCATCTGCAAGCGGCACGCTGATTCCTATTTCCTCTCATCCCTTGAGGTTTGCTTTGCGGCGCGCCTGCAAGCCCAACACCCTAAGCCAACAAAATGGAGTGATACCGGCAGGTTTGGCTCTAATTTTGTTACGTGCATCATATCTGGCGACGACACGGGTCAAATCTCCATCTCGTCCTACCAGGTCTCAAACGAAGCAGTAGAGATGGTCCGGGCAGATATTGTAGAACCATCAGCTGACCCTAATGTCATGCTCGTGCGCGAAGAAGAGGATGACGATGGATCTACGAGCCGAACTCGGTACATCCCCGAGGTATTCTATCGCAAGATTAACGAGTATGGTGCAAATGTGCAAGAAAATGCTAAACCATCTTTCCCGGTCGAGTATCTATTCGTCACACTGACGCATGGTTTCCCTGCCGAGCCCAAGCCTTTGTTTAATACCCCTAACTTCCCCATCGAGAACCGTGAGGCGATAGGAGAGAGCCAAGAATACAAGTCGGTTGCCAAAGCACTAGACACTAGCGGTGGGAAACAGCTCGGATCCCTCTCGGATTTTCACCTCCTCAACTTCATCCACGGAATGGACGTTCTAGCCAAGGTGAGCCTTAACCATAAATCACAGAGCGTCTTCGCTTTTTTATCGTTTTTCTTGATAGGGTATATTTAATTATGCTAACCTTTCTTCCAGGATGAGGAAGCCCTACTATGTCGAGTTGCCACTACGCACGATCTAGCCGAAACCTATCAGCTCTTCTCCAAGCCCGGTTGGCAGACTTTATTAGCCATTCTACAATCGACTGGTGAGAGTCTCCCCAAAAAGCGCCCTCGTCCTTCAAGTGGCGATGAGGGCGGCAATCAAGTAAAAAATAGCAGGGCGTCATCGGTCGCGTCGTCGTCTGCTACCGGTGCCGCTGCTGCTACTACTACCCCAAATAGATCCGGTGAACCGCTTGCTAAGCGTCTTGCTGCCGTTAGGCTGAACGAACGAAACGAGAGTCGACCCTCCTTCGACCGTACCAAATACGAAGATATGTAAAAGAATCGAAAAGAAAGAGAGAGAGAGAGCGGATGAGTAGAAAAGAGGGGGAGACACGACAAGGTATGGATGAGATTATGTAGATAGGTGGAGGTAATAATACCTACACGAACTCATATTAAGGGGCAAATTAAAAAAGAAAAAAAAACCAAAAAAGTTCGGTTCTCAACATCTTGCGAATTGATAAATCGAGAGGGATTAATATTGCGAGGAAACCCGGAGAAGGGGGAGGACACCACCTCGGAATTTGGAAGATGGTGAAAAGAGGCATAAACAAAGGGATTGATGGAATGAATCCCTAGAGGTTGGCCAAGAAAAGCGAACAACCACCCCTTACTACCCTACTCCCCCCCAGCCTACATAACCGTACATAACGCGCAAAACGCACGCACGAATACATTAATTCGATAAACGCAAGCGAAGCGAAAATTGCATGCGACTTGTGACTTGGATTTGTTGAGGTCTCTTTCTTTTTCCCATTCGTCTGGACATTTCACCCTTTTTTTCTTCACATCCCGATCTAATTGATCATCGGGCGGCGACGATCTCGGGAATTGGTTTGGGGGAGGAAGACTTAAAAAAAGAAATTGATGTTGAAGTTGATACGTGGTTAAGGGAAGGAGGGAAAGGGGTAATTAGTAAAACAATCACAACACGAAAAAGAAAAGGAAAGAGAGAATGGAGAGTGGAAGAAAAAAAAAGGAGAGAATAGCTAATTATTTTAAATTCTAGCTAAACTCTTTATTCTCATTATGTCTATCTCATCTGTGCTGTGTCTTCTTTTCTTGTTCTATAGGCCCATACCTGATGAAAATTAAGGGGAAGAGACGTTAGTAGTGATACTCATTTCATTTATAGGTAAGGAAGCATTGTAAACCTAGCAATGCACACAACGACCATAACAAAAGCAGAAGACAATTGGCTACTTTTTAAACTTTCATCCTTCATTTTTGCCACGATATTTCCTTTTTATGAAAAATACAAGAAATATTCGATGATAAATCATCATCATCACCCCCACCCCCTTTTATTCCTTTTCCTCTCTTCCCCTGCCTTACTCCCCTTACTCCCCATCCCCTTCAAGATCGTCTAGTATACATAGAATATAGAGTAAAAATAAAATAAAATAAAACTCGTTAGCAGAAGAAAAAAGAGAACCCCCCCTTTTTAAATTTCCATCATTGCTCCGTCCCTTCACGAGTTAGAAGAGGGGGAAAACACTTCAACTTAACACGAGGGAAAAAACGCCTGCCAGAACCAACAAGATAAAGCCAACCGGACACGGGGGGCCGGGGCTGAATCAATATGGATAATGTGGGTATGTTATGGATATAAACTGTGAGATTCCGCGAGGTTTATGTCTTCTCTTCCAAAATGAGAGGCCTTTTGTAGTGGTCGTGTTGGTCAAGCGCCGAGTTGATCATCTATAACGGCTTGCCACCAATGAACTCGGACCACCGGCGAACTTCGGAGGGTATGCCTTCCTTCCGAGGCAGTTTCTCGCTCATACATTGGGCGAAGAGCATAGCAGTCTAGGGCATAATGTTAGTGACTAATCTACGTTAAGTGGGATTTTATAATAATAGTTATGCATACCTGTGGTTCCATAAATAGGGGCACACCGAAGTCGACGGCATTTCGTCGCATGACATAGTCAACATCCATGACCGTCTTGGCACGGGCCAAAGCCAGGTTGAACACTCCACGGATATCGTATTTCTGGAAGACTTCTCTGAGTGCTCTTTTGTCCTCCTTGGGGAATTCGATTACTTCAACATTGACGCGATCCTTCGTTGTCGACTCTAGAAACTTCTTGACAGCATTGTCGGCAGCGTAGAACTTGTACCCGAGGGGAGCAAGGTAATCGGCAACCTTGGTGAGCCATGGCTTGGAGAGCTCACCGCCGAAAAGGATACCCTCACCAGGCTCCGGCATGCGGAAGTTCATGGTGGACTGCAGAGAGGTCCAGTAAGCCTCAACCAGGTCTTTGCCGAAACAAGCCATCTCGCCTGTGCTAGACATCTCCACACCCAAGAACGGATCAGCTCCAGCGAGACGAGTCCAGGAGAACTGGGGAACCTTAGTAGCAAGGTAGTCTCGCTTGACAGCCATGAGATCAGTGGGCTCTGGAACATCTTTGCCAACCAGGGCTTTGGTGGCAACGTCGATGAAGTTGGTACCAAGAACCTTGCTAACGAAGGGGAATGACCGGGAGGCACGGAGGTTGCACTCGATAACCTTCAACGCAGGTGCGCCACCCTCAGGGTCCTCGGCCTTGATTATCTGCATGTTGAACGGACCAGTGATGTTCCAGGCTTTAGCAACCTTTTCAGCAATTTCCTTGAGACGGGCCATAGTGTTTTCATCCAAGTTGACCGGAGGCAAGATCAAAGTAGCATCTCCCGAGTGCACACCAGCGTGCTCAACGTGCTCACTCACAGCATGAACGACCAGGTTTCCTTGGGAAGCAACACCATCGACATCGATCTCTTGGGCGCCCTCTATGAACTTGGTGATAACAACTGGATGATCAGGCGAAACGCTGCTAGCGGCTTCAAGCTTGTCCTTGAGGTCTTCTTGGCTGCGGATGACGGTCATAGCAGCACCAGAGAGAACGTAGCTAGGACGAACCAAGACAGGATATCCAACTTCCTGAGCGAACTTCTCGGCATCGGCCACAGATGTCAGCTCTTTCCAAGCGGGCTGGTCTACACCGATGCTATCTAGGATCTCGGAGAACTTTTGACGGTCTTCAGCCTTATCAATGTCCTTAGGATCAGTACCTAACACGTTGGCCTTGCCAGTTTCTTGTAAGCGTAGAGCAATGTTTTGCGGTAACTGACCACCGACAGAAACAACGACTCCCGAGGCATTCTCGAGCTCATAAATATCCATCACTCGCTCATAACTCAACTCCTCAAAGTAGAGTTTGTCAGCCGTGTCGAAATCGGTAGAGTATGTCTCAGGATTGTAGTTGATCATGACAGTCTTCTGACCCATATTCCTCAAAGCCAAGGTAGCGCTGACAGCGCACCAATCGAACTCGACAGAGCTACCAATTCTATACACGCCACTACCCAAGATAACAGTACCCTTATCTTCGAAAGTAACATCATGAGAACTAGCGTTATAGGTGGTGTACAGGTAATTGGTATCAGCAGGGAACTCAGCGGCAAGGGTATCAATCTTCTTGACCCAAGGACGAATTCCCATGCTCAACCGGTGGGCACGGACAGAGTCCTCGTCGCTCTTCACAGCCTTTGCGATCTGCTTATCAGAGAAGCCCATCTTCTTCGCCTTTAGGACGAGATCCTTTTTCAGACCCTCCAAACTGCCGACGGCTTCCATCTCTCTAGTACAGTTGACAAGATTCTGAAGCTTGTACAAAAACCACTTGTCAATCTTGCTCAGTTCATGTACTCGTTCAACAGTGTAACCCTCGTGGAGCATGGCTTGGCCGACTGCCAACCATCGACGATCGGTAGGGTGTGAAAGTTCATAATCCAGGTCATCAAACTTATCACCCTGGAAGCCGAGGAACTTAGGATCGACTTGACGGATAGCTTTCTGGAACGACTCCTCAAAAGTACGTCCGATAGCCATGACTTCACCTACGGATTTCATAGCACTGCCGATGTCACGCTTGACATGCTGGAACTTAGACAAGTCCCAACGAGGAATCTTGGTGACGATATAATCGAGCGAGGGTTCGAAGTTGGCAGTTGTGGTCTTCGTGACAGCATTGGGTAGCTCGGGCAAGCTGTGTCCGAGACCAATCTTTGCAGCGGTATAGGCAAGAGGGTATCCAGTGGCCTTGGAGGCAAGCGCAGACGACCGAGAGAGACGAGCATTCACCTCAATGACCCTGTAATCAAGGCCATCCGGCTGGAGGGCGTACTGAACATTACACTCACCCACGACACCAAGGTGGCGAACGATCTTGATAGCAGCGGAACGAAGCATATGGTACTCTTCATCACTGAGAGTCTGACTGGGGGCCACAACAATAGAGTCACCAGTGTGGGTGCCCAGGGGGTCGAAGTTTTCCATGTTACAAACAGTAATGCAGTTGTTGTTGGCATCGCGGACAACCTCATACTCGACTTCTTTCCAGCCCTTGAGGGACTTCTCGACGAGGATCTGGGGTGAGAGGGTCAAGGATCGAGCAGCCATGTTGCGGAGCTCTTCCTCGTTGTTGGCGAAACCGGAGCCAAGACCACCCAGAGCATAGGCGGCACGGACAATAATGGGGTAGCCAACCTTGGAAGCGGCATCTAGGGCATCCTCGACGGTTCCAACAGCAATTGACTTGGCAATGGGGATGTCGATCTCGTTGAGGGCCTTGGCGAAGAGATCTCTGTCTTCACTGAGCTCGAGGGTGTGTACACTCGTGCCAAGAACCTTGACGCCGTATCTCTCAAATATGCCCATTCGCTGCATCTGGACACCCAGGTTGAGCGCAGTCTGACCTCCAAAGGATAGGAAGATGCCATCGGGTCTTTCTCTCTCAATGACGTAGGTCACGTATTCAGGGGTGACGGGGAGGTAGTAAATCTCGTCGGCGAGGACATGGTTGGTTTGGATGGTGGCGATGTTGGGGTTCATGAGAACTGAGGCTACGCCGGCCTCCTTAAGAGCCTTGAGGGCCTGAGAACCTGCAGACATAGGGATAGGTTAGCTTCCATCGAGAACAAAGGGTAAGTGTAGGCATAGGTTTAGATATAATGTGACTCATCCTCCTCGACTCGACCGCCGGGTTTGAATTGTCGCGAATGGTGTGTATCACGAATTGTGAATTGTAGGTGTAAGACCAACCTGAATAGTCGAATTCTCCAGCTTGTCCAATGGCCAATCCACCACTTCCAATGACCAGGACCTTCTTGACGTCCACGACATCTCTGGGTTTTATAACACCGCTCTCTAAGTATGCCTTGGGGTTGGGCGCTTCCTGGGCAGTGGCAGCGGCATTGGCATAGGCAGTGGTAGCAGCGAAAGTCCTCTTCTGCGTGAAAGCAAAGCTGGAATTAGGTGCTAGGAGCTGCCGTGTAGGCGCACGAACTGTGGTAGCAGTGAATTGCCTTCGTGGGAGGACCCGAGGTAGATATCGTCCTTGTCGCAGCAGCGCAGGTGCTCGACCGGCTAGCTTGGTAGAGGAGAGAGCCATTATAGGCTGATGTGTTGAAAGAGCAATGTCTCGCAAGGCGAGATGCAGGGTGCCCGGCTCCCAATTGAAGTCAATTGAGCTTCTTGAAGGGGGGAGTCGGGAGTCTGTCGAGGTGTTGTAGAGGGAAGAGTCATTCAAGGCCTTTTTTTTTTTAGAGTTGAGAAAGATAAAATGATAAATTAATAAATTGATAAATTTCAAAGGCGCAACCCCCAGACGGCCTGCAGCAGTTGGCGATAAGCCGATAAGGCACGAGAAAAAAAAATTATGCAGGAAAATCCTTCTCTAGCTCTTGCGATCTCCGGAGGTAGATGCGGGTAGGAGGGGCTCTGGCCAATGGCGTGTTGTAGTTTACCCCAAGCTAATGCTAGGGCGAGATATCCGATTGAAACTATCGCAATTATTAAATTTAGTTACTGTACACAGCATAGTCTTATACAATACATGCACTGAAACAATCCATTTCAACCTATCCAAAGGATATCCAGCGTGTCTGACTCATACAAGTCCACCTTCCATCCCAAGTCTGTGTTTGCTCCTTTAATTTGTTTTGCTTTGTTTACTTTACCTTCTATCTTACAACGTAACCTGCTTGTTCTGTCGGGTGCCGTTGATATTATAGATTTTGTACATTTAGTCGCTGTACCTATGGTTTTATACCAACAAAACCGTTCAGACCTTACTTTTGCCTAAAAACTACCTCTCCAAGTCCTTGCCTAATAATTACATAAATATCATAACTAATATCGATATTTGTTTAGATATTAGAGGCATCTAACTATTTCCCTTCTCGCATCCCTCTTATGTAATTAGCTGAGGGACCCATGCACTCTGTCCATATCTGCAATGACGTCGCTTACACGACAAAAAGGGATAGCTGCAGGCTTCTGATTGGCTGTTTGCCAAACACGGTCTTGGCAATTTGTTAACACTAAATTCTAATACCATTAAACTTTGACTGAAATCAATTAATTGTTGTTGAATCATGGAGAGAATAAGAGACGCAGGCTGTCTAGACTGACTTTTTTTTTCTAAAAATAAAAAAAAAATAAAAAAAATTTAAATCGGTAAAAAAGATGCAAGCAATCCGCATGCATCGTGGCTCAGTTGTAGTGATCAGTGTAGAAACCTCTCCGGGAGTGTCCTCTCTTTTTCTAGCTCTTCAACTACAATGAGAACATATCAATCTAAGTTAGGGAAATCAATTCAATTATCGTGTTACTACTCTACTTCAGTATTTCCGAAACTAGGTATATATTTCTATTTATCAAGAACTACATTGCGCTATGTCGATGCAGCGCGATCTAGAAGTCTGCGCTAAATTGAGTGTAAAATGGTATTTGTATGTAATTAGTTTAACTTAGTATGACAGGCGCCTTTAGTTTCGTTTCCTCGCACCCAAGATGTCATTTTGGCTTTCCTATTGAAACTTCAATTCCACTATACAGCAGTCGTGTAAAATGAGGGACAAAAAATTTCAATTTCTAGTTCGCAGCTTCGCAGCAAGTAGTCTGACGTCATATCTAAAGCATGGCAAAATAGTCAGGCTGATTTAAAACGATAAAAAAGGCTGTTCTGTCCTGATGAATAAATTGGTGAAGATATGAGGATGTTGTAGGTATGACAATGGAACTGACTTAGATCAAATGAATGGGAGGTCAGATCTCTAGGCTGCCATCACCAACCTTAGTTTTCTAAACAGTGTCCAATCTTAATACTAATAATCACTGTGGCCTTATATGTCATTCGCCCCGGAATGTCATTTGCGGTCCGGCTTTGGGTGGGGCCCGGTCCCGCGCCGTATTTCGGGACTCTAGCTCCACAATTTCGGTGTTCCTATCTAAACTTCAACCTCAGGGCGGAGCCTATCGCGAGAGTCTAGAGGCAATTCAACAACCAAGCTCGGACTTGATGTCTCCCCATAATTGGTACAGTGGCCTGGTTGATTTAGGGTTATACATCCTTATCTCATCAAAGATTTGCTACGTCCTATGAACTCTCATGGGGCGCGATGGGAAATATTACCCCCTTTCAACATCGATATCCAGAAATTATTCTAGAAGTGGCTTCTTAGGCCGACTATGCCTTTCAAATAAAATAGATCGGTATGTATAATTCACTAAGGGTCTCCGATCTGAAATGCCATCGTACCCGTATACTGTTACGATGTGGATACCCCGATCTGCGGGTCCACATATATCCAACGACTAAGCAACATGCCAACATGCAGGAATGAAGGCGAGTGAGGGGTTAGGACTGGAAGAATGAATAATAGGTCCAACACATCGGAGAAGGTCGGCGTTGGGCGTCGACACTCATGCTTTGTATATTTAGAATATTGGAATACGCGCCAACGGCTAAAAGATCTTATAGGCGGAGGACTAAGCTACCCGTCTATATAGAGAGCTGGAGATCCCCTCGCAAAATGGGAAGGTGGATCTAGCATGGCCATTCTAAAACAATTATTCTAGTTTTGAATACAGGCATATTACCCCTTAACATATACCTCGTTCCTAGCCTATGACAAGATGCTTCTAAACCCTACCTATTACAATAATTCTGCTTTATCTCATTTCGAAAGTCTAGCAACTATCGGGTGTGCGTATGCATATGGGGCGCTGATACCCACCAGGCAGATCGATTTAGGGAACTTGGGGTTCAGGATCGCCAGTTCCACAGGTAAGATGGTAGACTTCACAAACGTGCTGCTTCAGCAACTGTATGGAGAGCATCGTAATGCTTCCCGCCCGTCTTCGAGCGTCTGGTGAGAGTCTACGGGGTTAGTCGACTTGGCCAGATACTGGTGATATCTAAGCATGCTGTCCTCCGATTTGGTGACATTATGTGCGAACAAGTTCAAATTGGTGCCGTCTGTAGTGGATGCCGTGACTCCGGCATGGCCAAAGGGGTCTTGTTTCCTGACTCAGGAGAGGGCTTAGTTTCTCGCGTAGACAAGGGCCGTCCCGTCATACGCACCCTGTAGCCTCACTTCATTCATATAGTCTCCTCTCCCTTTCCACTCCCTAGTAACATACGGCAGCATTACATAGCGGGGATCATTAGGTATAGAGAACTGCCCTCCTAACCTAGATTGGATACTTCTTCAGCAGCTGTCCGCTCACATCCTAAACCATGGTCGCCCCGTTTACGGCGTTTTCAACTGTACAGACGTACTCCTTATACATCGACTTAGTTAGCGAAGTCGTACGGCGATACTGAAAATATATTTTGCGAATGTCCGCAAAGTTTGCCAGAGGCTTAAATTGACAAGCACGAAGAATACTATCCTCATAGGCCTTAGTAAGTGAAGAGGGAGTTAGGTGTGTGGGTATCTAATTTACTCTGTTCTATCCAATGCTATTGTCCTATGAAGCTCTAGCTTTCATCATCCTTAGAGGTTAAAACTTAACCCCAGGCGCTCCACCAGTGAGTCCATAGTAATCTAGAGGCCAATTAGGTCCTTCATCATACATTTTTATTATTTTGACACTCATGAATCTCCAGAACATTACGCCAATATTCTACTAACCAACTTGCTATTAAATATGATCCAGATACTCTACTGCATTACATTGATGTCTGCTAGCATATCCTATAGAAAGTTGGAGGTTATACTGAGTGTGGGGTCTATCCATGTTAAGCACATGTGGTCCGTGCACTAAAATGACATCCTTGTACCTAGTTGTACAGCCTCAGGCAGGGCTACCTAGACACACGCGCTTTGTCAGTGAATCAATCTCCTGATTACCTGATTACCTGATTACTTGACTACCCCCATCTTATCTGACCTAGTGCGCATTTGAACGCTTTTCGTCCGACAACTTCCCAAGCGCTGCTTTGTTAGGATCACCAAAAAAAAAAAGAGGGTGTGTGTGTGCTTTTTATTTCTTTTTTTCTTTCTGTTTCTTCCTTTCCTTTTCCCTTTTTAATTTAGTAAGCGATCTGATCTAACCAACCTCCTCCCCTCCTCTCTTCGCAGCATGTAAGAGTTAAACGCTTCTCGAAAAAAACGAAACCCCCGGTGGCTGCTCATATCGAATGAGGTGGAGCAATGAACAATGCTTCCTCCCCGACCTCGCCGGCGGATCCCCTCCCCCTTTCTTCCCACCACCTTCGCGAGGATGACGCCGATGACGAACTACAGCAGCGCCACGGTGCTGCCGGCCTCCAGTCCCAGGACCCTTCGCTCTCGCAGAAAGCGAAGGAGGGCCTCGCCAAGAAGCTGCAATTCCTGTCGTACCTGACTATGAACTTGGACGCGATGGTGCATGCTGAGCTGTGTGTGTTATACTATATGGAGTACGTGACTTTACCTTACCTTTCTATTTAGCCAAGGCACGAAGGCTTATACCACAGCCTTGTCCTTTTAGCTGTTCCTTCTTTCGATTGATGATACGCTGGGTGGCGCAAGCGCTGTTTGTAAGCCCTAAGGCCGAGAATACCGTCCTCATCATTCCCAACTACCACGTCTCCGCGATCGTCGGCCCGAACGCCCTATGCATGTTCTTGCATCTGGTCACCTCGCTACCCCAAGCCAGCGAGGCTTCCCGAGGCTATCTCCACGGCGGCATCCTCATCGACTTTGTGGGGCAGAAAGCCCCCTCCTCCAAGCTGACCCTCCTCCTTCTCGACCTCGTGGTTCTGGCGCTGCAATGCTTTATGATGACGGTGAATATGGAGAAAGAAAAGATCCGGAAGGTGGTGAAGCTGTCCCGGCGCAGCAACAACCCTGCGGAAGCGGGGGCTTCGGTGGTCGCGGTGCCCCACCCCGGACAGGATCACGATGCGGAAGAGCGCGGGGTTCTACGTGATGCGCCTACGATGGATGAGACAAATGATATTGAAATGGATTCACTACTAAATAATGACGGAAACGAAAATCGGCACGAGACGGAAGACCGGACTGGGCCGCCTTCACAGGCCGCAGCGAGAAGCAGCGAATTCGAGGGCCTCACGGATATCTTGCGATCAGGGAATGCTGTACTGGCGAACTTTAATGTTCGACAATCGCTTCGGACTGCCTGGCACAATAGGGACGCACCTGATGGGGCGGCGGCCTACGCTACTAGTATACAAAATGTCGGATATAATGCGACGCTGGCGGCCCTGGCGGCCCAGAGGAGAGCACGGTTGGCCGCCATACAGCAAAGGCCATCGTGATGATATAGTAGTCATGAGGTATCATTGTATAAATATTAAAAGGATGTAAAAACTTTCATTACGCAACCTTCTTGCCCACATTGCCCACTCCGATTCCCCTAACCGCGACTAATAGGTCCCCTGAGTCGTCGTCCTCCACGTCTCTCAGGCCCCAGCTACTTGCGCCAAACTTCTTTAGATCCCGTGCCAGTTCTATAACTTCTTCTGTGCCTATTATATCTTTCCCGAGCCGTACACGCCCTATGTCTTCAGACCCCATAGCCATCAAAGTCAGGATGGTGCCTGCCGCCGCCCTGCTCACGCAGCCCCCCTGATCTATCGATTCTAGAAGCTGATATGCGCATTTCTTCCCAATGTCTTCCGGTATCTCCCCGCCCTTCGACGGTGCCACCACATCCGCCGAGTATATGACCCCTACCGCGCTGGACTCGGCGACCAGGCTCAACCCGAAACCGATGCCCATCCGCCGCTTGCTCCCGGCCTTCTCCCCGGGATCGGCCACCAGGGGCGCCTGGTCGTACTGCGCGGCGATGTGGATGTCGGAGACGAACGGGTTGAGCACCTCGCGGGCGGCGTGGATCATGCGCGCGTTGTTGGAGGCCGACACGCCGGTCGCGTAGGCCACGCCGCGCACGCGCTTCACCCGCCCGGGCCCCCGGTTCAGGTGCAGCGTCCTGGGCAGGCGCACCTGGCTCGCGAACCGCAGCTCCACGACGCCGGCGCCGCCCGTGCCCCGCGGCCCGCTGCACGAGCGCTGCAGCACCTTGAGCTCCACCCGCAGCGCCGGGATCCCGAAGAGGTCGTACAGCGGCAGGATCGCGGTCCGGAACGTGTCCACGGACAGGTCGCCCGCCTCCGTCGCCGACGTGATGACCCCCGGCCCCGAGAACCGCACGTTCATGTGCGCCTTGGCGAAGGGCGCCAGCAGGCACAGCGGCAGCAGGAAGTAGCTCACCCCCCGCGCGCAGCCCGCCGGCACCACGTGCTCGATCAGGTCCCCGTCCGCCGAGGTGTACCCCGGCACCGCGCCGGTGATCAGCCCCGGCTGGTACGTTATCGTCGTGCCCGTGTAGGATATCTGCATGGAGCTGCCGTTGGTCACGGCCTCGAGCAGCCGGAGGAAGGACACCTCGTGCGGCGCGAGACCGGGGTGTGTCGGCGAGTTGGGTCGGATCTTGGATATGTGGACGGGGCGGCCGGTGAGGGTGGCTAGGACGAGGCGCTGGGCGAAGGACCGGTGGCCGGTCAACCTGACGAATTCAGGTTTTGTCGACATGATAGCTTTTTTTTTATGTGTGTTCTAACATCAAATATCCTCTTTCCTTTTTATCGTTTTTTATTTGATTTTTTTTCTCGAATTTTTGTGTCTTTTTTGTGTTTTCTTCTTTCTTGCTATACTGGCTTAAAGATTGTCGCAAAACTGTATGTAATGGCAAATTGAAGAAATTCTGCCGCTGCCAGTTTCTGAAAAATTAAGGCGGTGAAAAAAGAAAGAAGGATAAACGCTAATCCCGCTCCGTTAGCTCAAGACCTGGGCAGCTTCCGGCAGGCGGATCAGCGGGTGGTGCGGGGACAAGTGGACCTCAATCCTAGACCTGCAGATGGGCACTGCATAAAGCTTACTTTAAACATTTGTGCACCGGTTAAAGTTTGGCAGCCTGGCGGGTATCCGCAGTCCGTAATAAACGGCCGCTCCATTTTTACATTTCCAGTATAGCCAACGGCAACTGAAAAGCTGGATGGTCTCTGTTGAGTATAATAAGGGAAATGGGGTTAATAATTAAATATACATAGGGGGATAAAGAGGCAAGAAAGAGTAGGTTATGTTTTCCCTTCCTTTTTACATTTTATTATCAGAATCTAATAAATGTTCTATAGAAAGCTTTCATTTACACACTGCCGTAATTAAAACTATCAATGTAGTTAAATGATAGTAGTTGATGCTATACTGGTTGATACTGCTGTCGTTAGCTTTATTATTCAACTTATTGTTGTACTTCCTAATTTTGCTGGTGGGCTGGAAGGGGGATATTTGATTTAAGAATTATCGGACGTATTGCTCTTCGTAAGCTAGACTCATAGAATAAATACAGGTTTGTCAATCCGAGATAATTAAGACACCGCAGGCATTATCCGACTTGAAAAACATTATTTTTTTGTTGTGAATCTACAATACTTCTTCTAATATGACTATACCCTTGTTTAGTCGTTAGTAAAGACAAGTCATCATGCAGGCGTCGTGCTCTGCTCCGTTTGAGTGTCACCCTGTTTTACGGCTTCACTGTGACCCTTGTCGTCTCTCGCGTCCTCCACGTCTCGATTCTCATAAATAGCATCGTGTCTCCTGAATATTGCCAGAAAAGTAACTGCAGAAAAAGCACACGCACCCGCCAAGCTAGCATACATGATCACTAACCAGGGATCTCTAGACACTGGACCCAGTGCGATCCCAAGAGCTGCTGCTACGGCAGCAGCGATTTCCAGAAGTGCTTGAACCACTGCTTTCATATTGGTTGGGGCTTCAGAATATGCGTATTCGTTTAGAGAAACGAGACCTAAAATCTCGCCGATAGCAAGTAAGAAATGCAACGGCGTTTGAAGCCACACGCTCAAGTCGTTGGGTACCCGAGCGCCTGTATTTTGTTGTACAGCTGCTGGACATTCTAGAGGATTGGTGTAACAAGGGCCCCTGGAATATATAAGTTGCTGAAGTCCTGCTGCATAGGCTATGCCCGCTGATATGAATAGAAACGCAACCGTCATGCGCCGAATAGGTCCGAAAGAGACTCGGTGGCGACGAAGGAAAGGAAAAACGACATTTTGGATAAGAGGACCTGCAATAATACATGCGATTGGGTTCAAAGCCTGGATAGTATCATTAGATATTCCTTGTTGGGTCATTTGGCCTGCCTGGGAGATAATGTTGTTGGTAGTTTGATTATAGCAAAGCCAGAAAACTACAAAATAGGCGATGACACGGCACCCCTTCAGGCTACGTCTTATTTCGTCTACAAATGAAGCGCTCCAAGGTACAGAGCGACCATAATGCGATTCCTGATATTTTGGATCTGCGGCAGATAGTCGAAACCGGGAGCGCCAGGCAATTAGGAGCACATGACCAGCGTGTGGGAGAACATTGCCTTCCGGAGACAGCTTGACTATGAAACTATTAGTAGCCGCTTTCATTTAAAGTCCAAATGCTAGATACCGAGTTGCCTATTCCAAAGGATCACGGGAATGATAAAGATGACAAGAACGCATGTCGGTAGCAAGTACGTCGGCCAAAAGCCGATGTGCTTCTCCATCAAAGTGGTAGGGATCGAGGAGAGAGCTGCGATATTAACCATCCTGGGAATTTTAGCTTTTTATACTATTTCTGTTAAGAAAAAACGGCAGAAGATATGTGCTAGCCTTACCAGTAATATCCGTTGAAGGCGTATTGAATCGTCAGTTTTCGATCTGTTACTATAAGTTCTCCTTTCTTGTTTCGCTTCACTTGAGGTTTCGTGATAGGAATCTGGTCAGCTGTATATCATTTAGCCCTAAAACCTTCCACAATAGTAGTTATAAACTGTACCTATGAATGGGTACATGACTGCTGATAGGCCTCCTTGCCCTAGGCCTATCAATACCATGGTGATGGCAATACCCGGGATTCCAGCTCCGTGGTTCAGAGCACTCGGGATGGATGTAACTACCAACACGACGTATCCCGTGACTAAGAGTCTAGAAAATATTAGCTACCAACTTCCAGGTTTATCGCGAAAGCAATTTTCGGTCACCTACCCAAGGCAGATGAGCATTGTCTTGTAGCGACCGATCCAGACGTCTGACATCAAGGCGAACGGTAGAGGAGTCAAGTACTGAAAGAACAGAAACGCATTCTGAATGATTGTAGCTTTAGCCTGCCCTAGGCCCAAGGCACCCGGGAGTAGAGGGTTTCCTTGCGGGTTCTGGAGATAATTCTCTGAGTCAAGTTAGAAGCCCGAACATGGTAGAGTAGTGGATACTAACGCCATGTCACAGTAATGCCGAATCGTGCGAATTGTGATGCCGCTCCTGTGAAGGCTAGGAGCCATGCTGTGGCTGGGACCCGCTCATTTTCGTGGATGAGCGTTTGGATCTCCTCGATTGTAGCATCTCTCTGGAAGAATCTCTCCCCTGAAGAGGGTTCATGGAGTCGTTGGTTACCCATGATAGCTTACGGCAATCTGAAAAAAAAAAAAAACCTATTGGATGAGTTCTTTTCATGAATTCTGAAATATAATAGAAATTTGAGAGATACGCCCCTTTGTCCTTGGTATACAATACAGCTTTCTAATAGTGTATAGACGAATGTTGGAGGGACATCAGAAAATCGAGAGTGTTCTCCCATTGGTGTCGCATATCGCACGGGGATACACCCCTATCTCTAGAGTCCATAGTTATTGGTAGGTCCTGAAGAGACCCGAACCGTTGCTCCTAACCTATATCAAATCAGGTAGGTAGCTCGAATTATATTAACACCGAATCACTACATAAGTCGAAAGGTGAGCTTACAGCTTTTTGGTCTCCATTCTGCAATCCAGCTGCATGGTACTTCTTCTGCCATAAGGTAGCATCAGCGGCTATTTATCCGACTATAAGATACCCATTTATTGGGCGTGTGCTTTACAACCCCAGAGTTCTAGTGCGGGATGTTTGTAAGACGTGATGACATCTGCAGTAACCCCAAGTAAATAATTACATTATCGCCATAGGTTGAAGGATCGAGGGTGCTGACCTCACGACCAAGCCTTCAGGTAGGAGCTACAATACTACTTTTTAATCATGCATATTATGTTCTAGTTGTCCCACAGCAGTGACACAACGAAACTGCAACGTATTCTCCAGGATTGATGTCTATCACTATATTCCGTGAGGCATCTTATATCCCGCGTCCAGTATAACCAACATCCCATCTTAGACAGGGCTTATAGGGCTGGACTACTGAGTCTTCTCCTCTTCAAATTCAACTCCTCCGTCCCAGAGTGGGGGTACAGGACTAGACCGCTGAATCTTCTTCCCTTCGAACTCGACTCCCCCATCCCAAAGCGGAGGCACAGGACTGGATCGCTTAGTCTTCTCTTCGAAGATACCCTCAACATCCCTAGCAAGCAAACGTGCCTCAGACTTCAGAGCCATGGAAGCTTTATCGTCTATAAGATATTGGTCAGAAAGGTGCCCTCACACTGCGTCGTGAGCACTTACCTATTGGAGCTGAGATAGCGCCAAGGACGAAAGACGTTAAAATCAGAAACTGGAACCGCATGTTGAGAAGTAGGCAATTTTGAAATTGGCTAGAAAGGTCTTGTTCTCAATGAAGTTTCTCAATACTATGTCCTTTGGTGAGCGAACAGGTCACTATTTATGTTTGGATATGCCTATGGTGTCGTTACTCGAAGATGGAGATAGTTATGAGATACCAGTATCAAATTGTGGGAATATGGAAGACTGGATGTATACCACTTACTCGTTATAATCTATGTATCTAATTTCTCTCACCTCACCGCCACTGTTGTGTAAACATAGGGAGTTACATCAATGTATCTCTATGCATTGCATCTTAGGACCGATGTACGCTACGATCAAATGATAGGTCATTCTGTAAGAATCGGCCTTAATCAATAATCATATAACCACCAACTTCTAATATATAACCATTCACAAGCGTCCTGCTGTGCCGCAAGATTCATATTTCGATGTCAATGGCGGGCCAGCGGCAGTTCATTCACCTAGACCACCTACCCGCAGCTAGCATGTAGCTAAGCGCATAAGGACTCTTATCGATGGTCTAGAAAGTATGTACTAATACTATAACCCCATAGATGAATAGGATAAGCCCTGATTCATGGCTATACTATCTAGTTGCCTCAACCACCTTCGTTCTTTATGACTCGATCGCCGATTTCATACGGTCGAGAAGAGTCAAGCATTCGTAGTATTTTCATTTCACTCCTCTAAACCATTTTAGGGGAAGAATACTATCCCCATTCTAAGTCGACTTTCAAGCTTGACAATAGGAGAATATGGAGGAGAATTTCGAACAAGCCGGCCTCCTTGACAAGTCCGAAATTTATGAGCCGATACAAGAGAAGCCTCTTTCAACCAGCAGCGGTAAATTGTCGCGAATTCAAAGAGTACGAAGCTTGGTACTGAATATCTTGTGTCTTGGATATTTGCTGGTATCGTTGCCTATAATTATCGTATGGAGTAGGAAAGACGTGCCCCAACCGTACTGTGAGCTATCTATTTTAACCTTTACGATAAAAATGACTTCTCAATTAACTGGTTCTAGCGCCGGCTCATCATGTTGTCTCGTATGAACGTAAACCCCTATATTTTGGCGAAGATTCAAAATACGCAGGTCTCCCGGAAGACGTTGATGCGGCTTGGGACTATCTTCTCGACCGTGAGTAATAAATCAGTCATAAATCCAGTCATAACCTTTAAAGCTAATATTTCAATAGCTATCAATATTCGCGTTACGAAGCAAGAGTTAGAGCAAGCCCATGCAACTTTTAGTAACGACATAGTCCAACTGACCGATGGAGACTATGTATCCGTCCTTTCGGTTCACCACGAACTCCACTGCCTTGTATGCCCCTCTAGTACCTAGGTATACACTGAAATTTACATGAGCAAGCACTGACATAGCTGCGAAGGACGCATTGCGGAGGAATATTTTCCCTACATACTACTTTCCAAACGCGACAGCAGAAGAGGCCGAATATAATATTATACATATGAGTTGGTTATCAATATCTTTCATTACGTGTGGATGCTAGCTAACAAGAGAAAAAGCTCATTGTGTTGATACTATTAGGCGCAGCTTGATGTGCAAGGCCGATTTGGCTCTCTACACTGCCTACTGGATTGGAGACCATAAAGCATTTCCAAATAAAGAGCTCCGCTCTAAGTCAGATACTATCTGCGTTAACTGGGATGCCATCGATGAATGGGCAAGATCACGGCTATTGCCGAAGGATAGATACAAAGTCCGACCGGGGCCATTCGAGAGATACTCTGGGTAGTATTAGACCCGAGATGTCAACCTAAGTCAAGTCAATACTGTATAAGGACAATGCTACCCTAAGCAGGCTAGATAATCATCAATACACAATACAATAAATACTAGTATATGTCAAGTAAGGGGGTTGCACAGTGATACATACATAGTAATAACTCGCATGCATGTTGGTTGGAGCCTGTCACTCAAACCTCTCGCCTCTTTCATATCCCCATGATTGTTGATATTTTTTCTAGCCTTGGTTTCTCCCTTCTCCCTCCGCAAAAGTTGACACCCCCTTTCCTCCCTCCAATTTTCCTTCTATCTCCCCAGTTTCACTTACAACATGGCCAACACCAAAGAAGGTATCGTGGAATTTGAGGTTCCTGGCTTGGAAAAGCCTTGTCAAACGTGGTATAAGGTCGTCGGTGACCTGGACACATCAAAGACGCCTTTGATCGTGATACATGGTGGGCCTGGAGCATGCCACGACTATCTATTACCCTTGGAGGATCTCTCGTCATCAATTCCTCTGGTTTTCTACGATCAGATTGGAAATGGGCGGTCTACGCACCTGCCAGAGAAAGCAGGCGACGAGGGATTCTGGTCTGTAACCCTGTTTAAGGACGAGCTCGACAATCTCCTCTCTCACCTCGGGCTTAAGGAACGACCCATTGACGTCTACGGTCACTCTTGGGGTGGAATGCTGGCGGCCCATTGGGCCGCCTCGCCGTCGAGCTCGGCAAACCTTCGACGTCTTATTATTTCCAGCAGCCTGGCGAGCATGGATTCATGGAGGGTGGGCATGACGGCATTGAGGAAGCAACTCCCTAAAGAAGTCCAAGACGAGCTAGATCGTGCTGAAAAGGAGAAAGATTTCGAAAGTGCAGAGTACGAAGCCGCCATCGAGGTATTCTATAAGAGACATCTGAGTCTAGCCCGGCCTTGGCCATCGAAAGAGGTCCAGGCCGCCCTTGACTGGTTTGCGAAAGACGCAACCACTTACGGTACCATGTAAGCCGGGTAGCTCCTTGAGGGGTCGTTTCAACAAGCTTACGATTGATGCAGGTATGGTCCTAGCGAGCTGTACATCTCGGGCTCGCTTCGCGATTGGAGCTGCATCCCGCTACTTAACGCCATTTCCGTGCCAACCCTGCTGATCAACGGACGCGAGGATGAGGCTCAGGATGTGGCGATGCAACCTTTCTTTGATCATATCAAGAAAGTCAAATGGGTTACATTGGACAATGCTGCTCACTTTTCGCACGTCGACCAACGAGAGAAGCACATGCAGCATGTAGAGACGTTTCTTACAGGTTAAATCCGCAATGCTGATGACTAGAATGCAGAGCTGAAGGATGCTCAGATTGTAGTTACATCTATGTCACCCACACGTGTTAACGAACCTTTAGGGATATGTATAATACTGTTCCTATGATAGGGATGCAAAGTCTTTTTCTCTAGATAGGAGCACGCTTTCAGGGTAGCTGACGCAAAGTGAAATAAATGTGACTAGAATGTGCAACAAATCAGCTGTAATCTTGTATGACTTTTTAAGCTTAGTTTCGGTTAGATTATGCATGGTCTTTCTGTGGTTTGTACCGATACAAGCGATTGTGGTGCTGCATTGCGTAAGTGAAGCATTATTTCCCCAAGATCGTGTGCTCTTACCCCTTACCCCTTACTCCTTACCTACAGCTTCAGAGCCTGGCAAGACACCTGGACCGTTCGGTTGTCAGCCTGCCTGAATGCCACACCAACATTATGCATTGGACTGCATGTCACACTACATTGAGAAGATATATGCAACATTATCAAATGTGCTCTTGAGCTTTGTAAGAAGGGTAACAATTTTTTTTTTTTAAAACCCCAAGCCGTTGACCTAACCTAAGGCAACAGTCTGTCTCAATACCACACCAACACCGCGCTTCAAATAACAAACACTAAAAAAGCAGCATGTAAATAGTACAGGATTATTAGTTATGCTCTTGTCGGGTGGCTGAACTCTGAAGTTCTATGGAGGGCACCCAGTTTTGATAGTTTTTAATCTTGATATACCTCGATGTCCAGCCCGAAGAGTTCAGTGCAGATGAACTCGTACCGCCGGCGGTCCGCCGATTGAGATCGTCCGCGCGTAGGAACCCTGACTCAAGGCTTGCCCAGAATGGCTTGAGGAATGGAATACACGTGCTCATGATGCTGAGTGTTTGTATAATCTGTTGGCAGGCCACAGGTCTCCATAGGTTATTGAGGAAGTGGATATCGAAACGAAGGCGACGGAGGTATATCAGCTGCACGATTGCAACGGCTATGGTACTACAGAGAGTTGGACCAGACGTCGGTTAACGGGCATATGAGAGGTGATGTTTGAGTATACATGACCTACGTGATGCGAAACCAAAATCCACTCAAAATCGTAAAGCGCTTCCTCCACGACATTCGAACGGGCATAATGATAAATGACGGGACGACCATTAAACAGAAATCTGTCACGATATCCATGACAGCAATATATGTTCTAGAGCTTCTCTGAGCATGGTAAGCCACAGCCAGTCTCCAAAAGCACATCGTCGATGACCTACAATGTCTGTACAGCCTTGATTAAACACATTCCACTGCTGTGGTGCTGGACATTGGAAAGCCACTATGAAGACCGAAGTAATGCCCCATATCACAATAACTATACTTGCGGAGTATATAGCAAACCGGTGCTCTGTAATAGGGGTTATAGCACAGAGAGCAACGAGAAGGGATATCTTAGCAACGACGAGCGTCAAGATATGAAGCATTTCAGCGCTGTAAAGGACCTGTTTTTCTTAGTATATATAGTTATACCTAAGGATCCAGCACTCACCTTGAGAGCTCGATCGAAATCCTCCCCTGAGATTTGCTCTTGAGTATTCCCAATGGCTTGACCATCGGGGCTCAACAGGGCCGCGGCTTGACCAATGGCCAGGACCTAGGATTTCACTTCCGTCAGCGGCCCTAGATGGAATACAGGCATAGTAAGCTGGGTAAATTACCAGGGCTGCGAATATAATCGCATCGGATGATCCTAGCTTCCTTCCAAGGGCTCTCTTCGTTATGAGATGGGCAGCAACGGCTAAGATAGAAAACGAGAGCATGAGCCAGGTAAGGATTTGTACGAGTGGTGCTTCATGGTTATCGTCAATTATCGGTCGTTGTCTAGGCACAATCAAAAAAGAAACCGAGACCATGGCAAGGAAAAGCAAAAAGAAAAAAAGGGTGGGCGATTTATGTTGACGTAGTTAACTCAAAACCAACCTAAGCCATCATAAGAAGTTCCTGTTCTTATGGAACTTCTAAAATCATCAGGCGACCTCGCGTCCGTATGGTACATGAACCCCCATCGTAGGAATAGATATCATTGGTGTTGGCCACCATGACTGCATATTACCAGGACGGCAAGCTGTTTCCGGATAACATCCATATCATTTTGCGACTCTATATCTGTGTTGGCTGCCAGACTCCCGCGCTTACTGCTTATCGAAATTTCACACATGGCAAATCATGGCACATAACCGTTCCCGCTTAGAAGCTAGATCCGGCTCTCCCTGAACCATCTACTTACTGCCCCTTCTCGCTGAAATCTACTTCCCACTACTCTTTAGGCCAAGAGAGAGCACTGTTGAAGATTTGAAGATGGAGCTCCAATCACGCACTAAGACTACTTCGATGACTGCGACTGCTTCTGGGGAAGAGATGAACAGCGCGGGCTACAGCAGAGATGAGAGGGACCTGATGCGACTCGGGAAAAATCCCGTATTGAAGGTACGTGGGTGACGGGACGAGACTTACACACAACGCGCCATTCTGACTAACTTTTAAACAGCGCAATTTTGGATTTATGTCGATTATGGGATTTTCCTGCACTGTCTTAATCACATGGGAGGGGATTATGATGTTTGAACACCAGCAACCCCCATCCATTAACCCAACACAATGCTAACTGATTCTATCATAGCGTGTCTTCCCAGAGCTTATTGAAGTATGTAGGCTACGCGCCTGAAGCACGTATTCCCAGCTGACCCGAATATTAGCGGAGGTCCCGCTGGTGTTATTTGGGGTTATCTCATCGTTTGGATTGGCACCCTCTCGAGCTTTGCTGTGCTATCAGAATTAGCCTCAATGTAAGTCAAGGTCATGGATGGGAAGAAAGTATATAAGTGTATTCCTTGCTAAAGCTATTGAACAGGGCGCCCACTGCAGGTGGCCAATATCAGTAGGTGATTGACTGCAAGGTTAAGGCATGATAATGATATGAGTATTGACGGCGGCCATAGCTGGGTTGCGATGTTAGCCCCTGATCGATCGAGGCGCTTTTTAAGCTACATAACTGGTAACATGTATTTCGGAACAATAGACTCCAACAACATATCCACTAACCAAAGACGCAGGTTGGGTGACTTTGACCGGCTGGCAAGCAGTCACGGCTTCTGCGGCATATCTCATAGGAACCCTCCTACAAAGCATCATCATCATGCTTAAGCCGGATTACGTCCCTCAACCTTGGCAGGCTATGCTATTTCTCTGGGCGATATTGGGATTCTCCGTGTTTATTAACACCGTCGCGAGCAAGACCCTTGCCCATTTTGAGGGCCTAATACTTATACTACACATCCTCGGATTCTTCGCCATCTTGATTCCTCTTGTCTACCTTGCTCCTCATGGTGACACTTCTCTCTTTACAACCTTTGTTAATGAAGGCGGATGGCCCACCCAGGGCTTATCGTTCATGGTTGGCCTACCGGCCTCAGTATTTTCGCTCATCGGTAAGATTTTTCAACGCCGGAACCTGGTGTCACACACAGTCTATCTAACTTCACATAAGGTGCCGATTCTGCAGTCCATGTAAGTGGTCCTATATAACTTACTCATACCCTTCTGCAATCCTTAACCAGAGAGACTCGGTAGATGGCCGAGGAGATAAAAAATGCTTCTACGGTAGTGCCTCGAGCCATAATCATCAGTATTGGTATCAATGGCATCCTCGGATTTGCCATGTTGATCGCATATCTCTTTTGTTTAGGAGATCTTGAGGCTGTGCTGGAGTCTCAAGCAACGCTAGGCTACCCATTCTTGTTTGTTTTTCAAACAGGAACGAACTCAACTCCGGGAGCGGCGGTGATGGGCTTAATTATCGTAGTTCTAGGTATATGCAGCACCGTAGGCGTTCTAGCATCATCGTCGAGAATGCTTTGGTCGTTCGCAAGAGATCGAGGAGTACCGATTTGGAGGACATTTATCAAGGTATAAGTTACAACCCACCAGCCTTTTTGGGGCATGTCTCTATATTGTCATTCTACCCCTATTTACTAAGATTTACCTGATACCTCTAGCTCAACCGCCGTACTTCCATTCCAGTTTACACTATCGCATTTACAACGATCGTCTCCGTGCTCCTATCTCTAATTATCCTCGGCTCAAGCGTTGCTTTCAGTAACATTGTCAACTTGAGTGTCGCTGGCTTATACTCGTCTTATCTTCTTAGCTGCACGCTTTTGCTATGGCGGCGTATACAGAGCCCAGGAATCAAGCCATACGACACACATGTGTCTAGGGTGGGTCCCGATAATCTGCATTGGGGACCGTGGCGCATTCCAGGTGTATTAGGAGTGATTAATAACGTATTTGCTTGCTTGTATTTGCTATTGCTGTGGTTTTGGTCTTTTTGGCCTCCGGCAGCACAGATCACGCCGGAGACCATGAACTTTAACGTGTTGACCTTTGGAGCTGTAGTGCTATTTGCTATTGCTTGGTATGTTGTATATGGCAAGAAGGAATATGAAGGTCCAGTTGTGGAGATAACACTGTAAATAAGACAGGAGGATGTGGGAGGATATTTAGAGGAGTAATATATTAGCTTCTAGGTTATTTATACAGAGAAAATCTTCCGCCAGACCGTAACTAGGTAACATGAGGTTGAAGTTGAGGCTCTCTATTACAAGCCATTAGTCTACCTAGGACTTGGCCTACATACACGGGAACCTTGGCACAAGGTATACTTTGTTAGATGATGTTGTACTCTGCAAAGCAAAGGCAACAAAACAAACCTTGCCTAATATGGGAATTACGCTGCTAATGTTTCCATCATATAGGAGTGTCTAACAGATTATAGAACCGCACTGCCTAAAGAGGGAGATATAACTTAGTTATTGGATTGAGAATATGTGATGCATCTAAGGTTAATCGTCTTATAGCTATGGAAAAGGGGTGGGGTTCTCTCCATAGTATTGTTACCAACCGGACGGAACCCAATGAGAGAGTCCACAACCCCTGTCACTCTTGGCACACCCTGGTACGGCCTGATCGTGAAACACCCCCCCCCCCAAAGCGTCCTCCACCAGTTCGCCTACACGAAGAACTCTATAGTCCAGATTCAAGAATATGTCATACTCGAAGTGGCTCTTGACCGAGACGTAAGGTGCAAACCATACATATTCCGTCTTGATTTTTTATTTCAAGGTCAAAATTGTCCTTCCCTTTGCAGTCCTTCTACGCTAATGAGATAAGTAAGTACTTTAGTGTCCGGTGTATTGTCATGAACTAATTTGGAGACAATCAGTTGAGTTATAAATTAAAGGTTTCCTAATGACGAACCGGCCATTTCTCCCGTCCGCATGAGCTTTGCCTGTTAAGCATTAGTGCTGAACACACACAAATACACTATAACCTATGGGCCCCTCTTTCTTGGCCTCACAACCCACGACGGTGACATTCGAATACTATCATGTATCATTTATGTGTTGTTAGTCAGGAGAATTCTTAAAAGCTTTTTACTACACAGGCTTCTCTGGCCTAGGAATGTCTTTACATTGTGTAGGTATGCCTTTAGGCATGTGTACGTACGTATGAAATAAAAGGAAAAGACATAATAACAAAAACAACAAAAGGGTGGAGACTGGTGTATTTAAGTGTCTTTAAAGAGGGAACTATCTAGTTGAGGGTAAGGTATTGGCAACCCTTTTATAGTTTTTTGAGATGACTAAGGCCATATGAGATGACTAAGGCCTTGGGGCCCTTAGTCATCATTTATGATACAACCAACATATTGATATAGCGGGACTCTACGCAGAAATGGCTGTAAATATTTATCTCTTCGGTTTAATGTTCCTCTTCCTATTATAGGTCGTGTCCCGTTTAGAAAATTCAACGTTCCGTTTTGCGACTCTTGCATAAAATGATTGCATAAATATGGTGGTGTCTTGGCACACATATCCTAACAGGTGACAGGCTATAATACCTAATGACTAAGCAGCCAACTAGGTTAGGTGCAGATGCGTACAAGGGAGGGACCCTCCGAAAAAAAGGAAAGATAAAACGTGGCGGGATGTGGCTTTAGCGCCTGAGCTTATTGAACTTTTGAAAAGTGTCAAGATCCGAAGTTCCTAAAAATACTAGTGCACATGCCTTTTTTTTTTACCTTGTCCTTGACATAATAAACTTTTAGTAACTTACAACTCTTCTTATTGTTGGGCAGGACAGTCTTTCGCTTTTAACCTTCTCCATCACCCACCTTTCCTTTTTTCTTTCCTACCCTTCAACATAACTGATATTGGTCGGCACTATGTTCGATATAGATTGGATGAGCCTTGCGCTCCCATTCGCATACATCTCTGTCCTCGGAGGCTCCCTCTTCACCTTCTCTACCATTTACCGAAAACGGAAAGCCAGTAGGCCACCACCACCTCAGGAACAAATACTCCAGGCAGTGATGGAACTAACAAGCTTGCAGCGCAAAGTGCCAACCTAGAACCATGGTTTCCGCCGCATCTCCAGCGAAACATCTACCTGTCACTCCTTCACCTGGAGCCCGAAGCCGGTCAAGAAAAAGCGCCCAAGGTCCCGGATAGTGTCATTAGGGCAGCCCTACTACGAAGAGCCGTCGAGGATATCCGCCGCATCATCCAGATCCGAACATCAAAGGCAGCGCTCAACACATTACTACAGAGGGGGAGTGTTGGCGATGATCTAAACCAGAGATTTTTGCGGGCCGAAAAGGAGATTGAGGAGGAGCTGCGTGATGTTGTTAGCGAGGTGAGTTTCCACCCAAAGCTGTGAAATATACACCATTAAGTTAGGAAGGGCTACATTTACTGACCAATGTCTAGGCCAATGCTCTCGCGCCGGGTTGGGGTCAGGTCATCTTCCAATCGGCTAACGAAATCGCTGCCAACACGGCTCTACGTAGCCGCCTCGAGGAAATCGAAGCAAAGACGGAATCCGAGAAGCAGTGGTGGGAGAAGCGAAGGGAGACGATCCAGAAGGATTTCATGAAAGAGCTAGACGAGGACGCGACCAAGGATTCTACCAAAGGCGCTAGTGACGACGACGGTGTATTGGTCGACGCGACCACTCCGGCTTCGACGCCTGGCAAGAAGAAGAAGGGGGGTAAGAAATGAGGAACTTGTTCCTCCCTCGGGCGACGGGTGACGGGTGGCGAGTGACAGGCGAGAGGGCAAGTTGTATCTGGGGAGGACTGTACTACAATACTTTCGGTCTTCTACTGAATTGCATTGCAAAGGAAAACATCGCTTCGTTTGGCGTTCAGGTCTTTGGAGACATGGCAGGTAAACAGTGTTTATGTCACATATAGTAGGACCAAGGAACGGGGAGATGGTGTTTATTTCTGTTAGACTATCTACTCCTCGAAATTTCCCCTTGAAAACAAAAACACTGTGTGTAATGGTACATATTGGAAACCTATTCGATTTTATTTTATTTTTTCTATATTAATTTTTTTAATTATATCGTCGTCCATGTGATTCACCTGTTGTGTTATCCAATCCAACTATCGTCATACTACCGAATATAGTTAGTGCAACTGGCTGACTTCACAGAAATAGATATTACCTAACCTAGGTATTACCCGTTCAACCCATTGTTCCCTGGTCTAAGCCTCTTGTGGCGTGCCAAGACCCAAGCTTCCTACAATTCAATGTACCTTCGTATTCTCGACTTGAAGCTCTCTCTCTCTCTCTCTATCTACATCTCTCTGTCTACATCACTCGTGTTCGTACTCAAACGTCTTCGCTTCCACCATCGTCTTTCCCTTCTCCCCCTTTCCCTACAAAAAGCACATACTGTACCGTAATCATGGCAGAACCCGAGCTGGCATCGGGTCTTTCCTTCCCGACTGATCCTCAAGAATTCGATGCCGACGATCGCATCTCGTACTCGAAGCTCGACAATAAATTCATCGCCGTCCATGACGATGGGACTGAGTTCGAGTGGGATGCACAACTTAAGCGGTGGATCCCTGCTATAGACGAGGAGTTACATGCTCAACAACAATCTGCCTATGGGGTTGGTCGTGATGGATCTGAGGATAGTAATGGCCACCAGAACAAGAAGCGCAAGCAGGGTCACCAAGGCAACGGTTCCGAGGAAGGGGGACCGCGACAGCGACCGCAGAAGAAGCAGCGACAACCTCCCCAGCCGCGACAAAACACTGCCATATATGTTACCGGCCTACCACTTGACGTGACCGTGGACGAGGTAGCCGAGGCCTTTTCACGCAAGTGCGGTGTCATCGCCGAGGAAATCGACAGTGGCCGACCGCGCATAAAGTTATACACCGACGAAAAAGGCGATTTCAAGGGCGACGCATTGATCGTATTCTTCAAGCCACAGAGCGTCGAGATGGCCATTATGTTGCTCGACGACACCGACTTCCGCTACACACCCTCGGGCCAGGCGACGGGGCGCATGCGCGTCCAGGCCGCCGACGCGAGCTACAAGAAGACACATTACGAGCGGGAAGGCGGGGGAGAAAACGGCGAGGGCAGCAAAGAGGGAGAGGGGGAGGGAGGAGGTGGTAGTGGAAGTAATGGCGGCGGCGGCAACAACAGCAACGACAGCGGGGGCCGCAGCTCGTACATTACAGGAGGGGGGCCCAAGCGCGATAAGGTGCGCGAGCAGGACAAGCAAAAGATTATCAAGCGCACGCAGAAGCTCGACGCCAAGCTAGCCGACTGGGATGACGACGACGGGCCGTACGCAGGCGGGGCAGCAGCGGCGCAGGCAGCGGAGGCGGGGAAGCGCGACCGCGTTGTCGTCCTGCGGCACATGTTCACGCTGCAGGAGCTGGACGAGGACCCGGCGGCCATGCTCGAGATCAAGGAGGACATACGCGAGGAGTGCGCCAAGCTGGGCACCGTGACCAACGTGGTGCTATACGACCTCGAGGAGGACGGCATCGCCAGCGTCAAGTTCCGCGACCCCGAGGCCGCCGCCGCCTGCGTAAACCTCATGGACGGCCGCGCCTTCGACGGCCGCACCGTGCGCGCTTCCATCGCCTCGGGCAAGGAGCGCTACCGCAAGTCCGGCAAGAAGCAGGGCGGTGACGGTGATGATTCGGACTGAGGGAAGAAATGAGACAGCAAAATAAAAAGAAAGAAAGAAAGAAAAGAAAGAAAGGAAATGTAGATTCAGTACCACGAAAAAAATTACTATGACCCCGTGGCTCTTGATAAGACTGGACGATGTGCACACCATTGCGTTCTTTTTCACTTCTTCTTTCTTCGGCTTGGTCTTGCATGAAATGGAACTCGGAACTTGGAACTCAGTGACATAAAAAATAAAAAAAATAAAGGGGAGACATACGAGGTTATTTCTGTTTCTCCTTTTATTTTATTTTTGTATGTTCCATGCTCCAGGACGCCGTTACTTATGTATGCCTTGTTTTCGTGTTATCCTGTATTATACCCCCTTTGAACTTACCTACCTACTTTATCTGTATGTGTAATGGCAAAGAGCACAAGGGAAGGGCAAGAGAAGAGAAGGAAAAGGAACAAGAAGAAGAAGATAAGTTTAATGGGAAGGAGAAGGAGAAAAATAAGTTTCCCAGGTCGAAAGGCGAATGTTATAATGAGCTATTTGCTGATGAGATAAGGTTCGGGAAACCAAGTCCTTCGTCTATAATGGAAGAGAGGAGGGAGGGAAGAGATAGCGGTTCTGAGAATGGAAAAAGGGGGGGGAGGGGCGTAGGGACAAGAGAGGCATTTAACTCGCTTTTAATAGCTAGAGGTAAAACGAGGACGAGTTCGTTCGATATAATGAATTGAGAAGGTAAAATGAGTTATACCGTTCTTATTTTTTTTTTTGCAACCTCGATCTTGCTCTACGTTGCTAAACTACACTACCTACTTTACCTTGCCTAACTAAAAGATCATTGGCCATCCATCCCATGTTAGTTTGCTCGCAACTTACTATAACTGTCTGCGTGGCATAAGCTATACCATAGACTAACCTAGGTTAGATGTTTTCTCGGCATCGGACTTTGTAGCTAGACATAGGTACATGAAGTAGAGCGAAAGAGAATTGAGCCCCTATTCACGCCTCGCTATATATACCAATGTTAGATCACCCCCCTAAAGGTTATATAAGCGTCACATCACCTAACCTACATGCCTGGGTGGCTCACATAGCAACATCGTAAAAAGCACGTAATATCATCTAATCTGAGAGCACACGTTTATGTATACCAAGGAACAGCAATAGAGCACAAAAGGTAAAGAAGGCAGGAGGACTTTTAGATTACTTCATCTATCTATCCGACCATTAAATGTCCTCTCTCACGACCAGTCCCATCCCGTCCAGGGAAAGTAAGAAAGAAAATACAAGGAGAGAAAAAAAAATTAGGAAGAATCCAACATATATTTTATCCCCTCCCCAATATCTCCCGTTTCAGAATTCCCGCCGTGTCCCTTCCCATGTCCCCCACCAAAAGTAAGAATATAGATATTGTTGTTGTGTTGTTGCTGTTGTGTGCTCATTGCCAAAACCTAAACTTCGACCTTTTCTCTCCCCCATATGCCTATACAAGTCGGTGTATCCGATATTCCTTTTTACAGACATAACATAACACGCCTTCGTACGTACACACATACAACAAGCAATTTACCTAAATAAATAGACAAAACACACCCTACCCCCCCTTTTTCGCCTAAAACGCCTCGCGCGCTTCTCAATGCTTTCCCGTTCGCACATTGTATACAAAGGTTACAGAGCAAGAGAAGAAGGGAAAAAAAGAAAGGAACCTTCGTCGCGCGCTTCTGTACAGTTATAATCAACTATACATCTAATTTTTCTTTGGTATGTAGTCCCATGTCATCACCCATTTCAAGTCATTAATTGAGGGAAGAAAGAAGAGGAAGAAGGAATCCCGTTTTGCTCCGAGTTTCCTTTCAAGCACCAGGATCAGATTCGGGAACGTCAACCGTCTCCTCAGGATCCTCAATCGGGAGCTCGACCTCCTTCACCGGGTGGAGCAGCATAGGCGGCAGACACATGCGGCCCTCGCCGCCGCGCATCTGCGTGACGCTCGTGCCGTTCTTGCTAGTATCCTCGACGAGCTCGAACTCCTCGCCCCCGTCATTGTTCACCTTGAGGCCGAGCCATCTCCGGTATAGGTTGGGCGCGAAACCCGAGCTGTAGAACCAGGTGAGCCCGACGAGGTTGTGCTCGCGCTGCCCGAAGACCGAGGTCCGCGAGCCACCGCTAGCGCCGTTCTTGCCGTTGTTGAGGGTCTGCGCGAACACTTCGGTGGGCCACTCGCGGTCCACGTATAAGGGGTGAGGCGTGAACACAGCCTTGAAGCCGTGTTGCAGCGCGACAGTGCCAGGCCACATTTCGGGGAAAGCATGGTGTTTCATGAATGCAGTCTCTCTGTGCATAGTCATCAAGAGGCGACGCGACATGCGTGAGGCAGTGATGATCTGGGCTCGGCGAGGTGGGCTTCCATTCCCATCAGCGGTGTTATAGCCGGTGATATCGTCTGCCAGACCCCATGTTGTGCCCTCAGGATCGAACATGGGGTTGAAAGTGATGTAATCAGCCTCCTCACCAACTCCCCATACATATTTATCCTTTTCATATGTAGTCGGGGGTACAGGGTCGTTGTCGGGCTCAAACCAGTCATTGGGATCACTAGGCCTTTCGGGACCCCAGATGATCTTGTCTCCACGAGCAGGCGTATTTTTCTTCTTGTCGGATCCTGGAAGACCATCCCAGACATTGTCTGCACTCTTGGTACCCATTTCAGCCTGTACTCGTGCCATCTGTTTGAAGTCTTCCCATGTGCCATGAACAGAAGGTAGGTAGAAACGGGCATTTCGTTCCCACAGTCCCTTTCTGGGTTGCTCCTTCGCCCATTTCTCGACTTTGGTGAAGAAGTCATAGTAATGACCAGTGTAGCGAATATCCATCTCCCATTGCCAGTAGTAATCATACTCTGGGTGCTGATAGGCAAAATACTGCATGGCCATCTGTAACCCACGGTACACACCGTGAACTGGGAGGTCCGGCCCACGGGCGAAGAGGTCGAAAATGCCTTGGTAGAGTGAAAGCATCTGCGTCTCAGTCCACAATGTGACGAGGCTGCGGAACTCTGCTGGGATCGACTCCTCAATTCGTCGCTTATAGGTATCAGCATCGGCCCAGATAGGATGCGCTGCGTCATTCTTGATTTGAACGAGCAGGTGCACATCATAGCGACCACCAGAAGCTAGAGACAATTCAGTGATCAAGGACCGAAGGTTCATGACGTCTTCTGGTCTCCATAGATATTCGTCCCAGCAGCGAATAACAAGTGCCGTTCTGGGCAGGACATTCGCAGGAGTCTTCTCCTTAGTAGGTGGCGATGATGGTGTTGTTTTTGCTTCCTGTGTAGTGTCTGCAACCAAAGACTCAGAAGGTTCGAGGGATCTATCTAGCAAGATATCGTCCGTCTTCACGCTGGCCGTCTTGTCTGATTCATCGATGAAAAACCCATGAGGCGTCGGCTGTCTCTCGGGCAAAGGCTTGTAACGAGCAGCGTTGGCTTGGTAGCACCTCCGTTGAATATCGGCCCAAATAATGGAGCGCCAGTCAACCGGAGGTACTTTGTCAAAAGTTGATTCAGAGCCTTCTTTTTCACCGTGTTGCCCAATGCCGAGGCCGCCATTTTTGGTCGAGTAGCCGAAACCATAGGGACCATACCTTCCATGTCGCTCGAAGCAGACGTCCTCGGGTAGTCCTAGTAGCTCGTAAGAGCCAAGTACGGCCTCGGGGAAGCCATTAGGACGCCCGTCGTAATAGTGAATAGGAGGAACGCGGACTTTTTTCTCCTCATCAATATAGCACTCTTGGATCTTCTCAGGGGCGTTCTGGAAAACTCCCTGAGGATAATCGGAGAAAGACTTGCTGTTGGGCAAGCTTCGCTCTTCGGGTCGGGTGTGTTGGTTACTCTTGGTGACGAATCCCAGCTTGTCTAGGGGTAGTTCGTCTTCGGGGCGGGGGTACTCGGGAGTATTCTGTGAGAATGACACAAGATTTCTGATACCGCCATAGTACCTCGTTAAGAATGGGTAAGATTCCCATATTGGAGGGGCCGAGGGTGGCCGATCGATCCTCCCTTCGGCAAGAGCCCTGTTCTCGTTCTGACTCGCTCGGATGAGAGAGAAGATCAACAGGAACATGAAGGATATCAAGCCAAAGCAGAGATATCGAATGACCTTGTTGGGAAGGCGGTAGAAGAATGGCCGCCCTGGCCTTGTAGGAACGGCGAAGTTCCGCTTCCTCGCCATGATGGGGGTTGCGAGGGAGACTTTGGCGGTGCGAGCATTATTAGAAGGGGAGGAGGTGCTAGAGTAGTCGTCGTAGTCAGAGGAATCGTCATAAGAATCGTTAGAATCCCGTTCTTTGCTTGGGGTGTTCAGGTTTTCGTAGATGGGTAGTTTGTGACGATTATCGCGGGACCGCGCGCCCGAGAGGATCCCCATGGCGAGGCAAGATATGCTATGGTATACGATGCGATGCGAAATAGAAGACAAGAGATAAGAGACAAGAGACAAGAGACAAGAGACAAAAGACAAAGTCCAAAGTTATGTCTGAATTGATTTGAAACCCCCCGCTTCTAAACTTTTTAAGGGGCGCGGTAGATCACACATGAATGGTGAAAGAAGCGATGATCGATGGTAAAGTGAGGATGAAGATGTAAAGTTGATGAATTGTTGCCAACTGGAAACTCGATCCCGAAATAGTAATCGATAACGAACGTTCCTTGCCTTTGCTTCCTTGCTTTTGCTTGTTTAGATTTGGTTATGAAGGCCCACCCCTGCAGATCACTACGAGGATACGACGCGGCAACCAGACTTGCACCACTTAGGACTAAGCTTGGGTTACTAGCGTAAGTATTTAGAGTGACACGACACGGCCACAAGCCACAAACATACTTTTAGTATCTACCTAGTTGTAAGTAGGTAGGTACTCCATAGATATGCAATTAAAAGTACATTTCTTTCTTCCCATCTCTCTCTTACACTAAAGTCCAGTTCTAAAGGCTATAACTATGTCCATAGGTCTTCATCATAGATTATCGAAATAGCACAACACTATATATACATAAAATGTATAATAAACTACATGTTAAAGCGTTGTTCTCTCCTACACATACACATCGAAAGCAGCTCCCTACCCAGCTTCTACCAGATGGAAGTCTATCATTGGCTTTTATATAAGTAATATTTCGGTAACCGGCAGCGCGACACGAGAACTTCTTGTTGTACGCCCAGCGTTGTTCCCGCACCGGGCTGGCCCGAGGAGGAGCTTGATCGAGTATGTTACCAGTGAATATTTCCTGCAGATGAACACAAACCTCTTTCCGACTTGGTGTTACTGCCGCTTCTATTAGCTCGCACCTGTGTCTCAAGACTCTAAGTACATATGACGAAATCGGGCTTAGTCCTCCTGCCATTCATATATCGACCTATGGTTACCTAGGTATCTATGCAGCTGTGTCCGGTCAGTTTACATGATGTAATAAGTCCCGTGAGAGGATAGTTTGTCAACCTGTTTCTGAGAATGATACGTCGTCTTTGCCTTGAGTAGTTGACCTTCTCATCTATAAAAGCCTAACTAGGCTTCCCACCTGTGTGCTCATTCTATTTGCTGTGTCTTAAATCTTGACTGCCCCTCTGCCTAACTTGCTATATCCAATCCTTCCATGTCCCTCACACAACAAGCCAACCCGGAGCCAGCCTCCTCCCCCCGCGTCGCGGACTCTACCATCCATTGCAACGGGATCAACGGCGACCCTGTACCCCTCAACGTGATCATCAGGCAAGACCCCTTATCCGTGACGCTCGACGGGCCAGCCATCCTAGCCCTCTCCCTCAGCCTCATCCTAAGCTCGCACCTCTTCCACCCCCGCACCATCTCTCTCCTCGTCGGCTCCGCAGCCGCCGCCCTATTCATCCGCAACGACTACCAGAACTACCTGAATCTCGGGCCAGGCGGCATACCATCGACGTTCCCGAACTACCTGCGCATAAGCTGGCTCAAGCTCTGGGCGCTGCGCGACCCGCTCTCGCCTCCGGGCCTAGACCGCACCACGCAGCCGCGCCGGGGCATCCTACGCGCGCACGCGCTCCCCCAGCGCGCGGGCCCGCGGCCGCGCGTCGTCGGCATCGTGCCGCAGCGGCAGATCGACCAGCGCGGCTCGGAGACATGGCACCTGGCGCTGCGGGGTGCGCTCTCGAGGCACGCGGAGGCGCACGAGTCCGAGCTGCGCACCGGCACGTCGTGCTTCGAGAAGCACGGCCTGGGGCTGTTCGCGCGGCGGCCCGCCCGCGACACGTGCCGCGGGGAGATCTGCCACGTGCACGACTCGGACCGCTCGCTGCACCTGAGCCTGCACCCGGACGACGCGCGCGAGGTGCTGGCGAAGGGCTGGGGCGAGCGGCACCCGCTGACCGGGCGGGCGCCCGTGCCCTTCAAGATACCCGTCCCCCGCGAGTTTACCATGGTCTACGCCCCGCGCTCCTTGGATGAGTTGGAGGTCGTCTGCCGGATCGTCGAGGCGGCTGAGTACTGGGTCACGGGGAGGGAATCGCGGATCGATTTGGCGGGGGAGGGAGCAGGAAGTTAGGTTAGGAGAGGGGTGTGTAAGTGAGTGAATGGGTAAGCATTGGAAGGTTGCAATAGTGCTATTTGTAGCTTACTGAAAGGAGAAATTGAATAAAACGAAAAGAGGGAAAAGACTGCGACATAGTATTAGATAGGAAACCTATATACTAAATATAAATTGCAGTTCAGAAACAGTTGATTAAAGATCGGAGAATTCCCTTCAAACTATTGATTTTATCTTGATTCCATTTTACTTATAAGTCCATCCTAATTTTCTCACATATATAATCAATACAACCGGGTGTAGCCAACGTTCTCTTCAAAGAAAAAGGAGAAAATAGAATGGTGAAACAAATAAGTTTTGTTATTCATCACCATCTAACAACCCATCTATTCCTAGATCTTCTCGTTGAAGATAAAAATCTATCATCCCTTCTGCCCCTATTCCCCTATAATATTTATCGTACCGATGTTTGTTCTCTGTTTTCTATTTTACACCACCCTTCCCTCTGTTTCCCCTTTTCCCCAAATGATGAAATAAAGGATACAAGGGTAAAACATCAAGCCATCCTCCTTACAAGCCAGACTTATTTCTGCTTCTATGTATAATACTCCTTCACTCCCCTATTTATTACACACCTTACCCCCCATCGCCTGATGTTGAAATGCTTTATATACCCTCCCCTCTCCTCTCCCCTATCCTACTTCACATCCTCATATAATCAAACAATTCCTGATTTATACACACAAAACCCTCTTATCCCTTCTTTTCTAGGTCTTCCTATGATACTTCGCCATCACGAACGGCATCTTCTCCACGGTCGCCTTCTGCTTCCTGCCGCGGACCAGGACCCGGACCTCCGTGCCGGGCTTGTGCAAGCCCTTGCCCACGTACCCCATAGCGATGTTCTTGCCCAGCGTGGGGCTGGGGCACCCGCTCGTGATGGTGCCGATGCGGCTCTCCTCGCCGTCCTCGCCCGTGGACCATATCTCGGCGCCCTCGCGCGCGGGGGCCCCCTCAACCACGATCCCCACGCGCTGCCGCGTGTAGCCGGTGCCGCCCTGGTTCATGGGCTTCAGCTGGGGGAGCACGACCTCGGCGCCGTGGAACGCGCCGTCGGCGAGCGCGGTCGCGGCGCGGCGGTCGCGCCCCACGATCCACCGCAGCGAGGCGTCGACGGGGGTCGTCGTGTCGTCGAGGTCGTGCCCGTAGAGGCACATGCCCGCCTCAAGGCGCAGGCTGTCGCGCGCGCCGAGCCCGGCGAGCTGGAGCTTCTCGGGCCCCGCGGTGTCGAGCAGCGCCCGCGTCAGCGCCACCGTGGCCTCCGGCGTCGGGATCGAGATCTCGAACCCGTCCTCGCCCGTGTAGCCCCCGCGGCTGGCGAGCACGGTTACTTCTTGCGAGTCATCAAGCCGCACGCTCACGTACTGGCTCTGCCCGAAGTACAGCTCCTGCAGGTTCGCGGCGTCCGGGTCGGCCAGCACGCCCTCGAGGATGCCCTGCGCCAGCGGGCCCTGCAGGGCGATCAGCCCCCGCCCGTCGAGCACCTCGTGCTTGAACTCGGCGCCGTCCCAGGCTGCTTTCTGTTCGGCCAGGTAGGCGAGGTCCTTGTCGCGGCAGGCGGCGTTGGTGACGACGTAGAAGAGCCGCTCGCCAGACTCGGTGTCGGGCAGCCGCGTGATGATGGTGTCGTCGACGATGCCGCCGGTTTTGGGCCACATCAGGGCGCTAAGGGTGCTGTGGTGCGGCGCCAGCGCGGCGATGGACCCCGGCGTGATGCGCTGCAGGAAGGCAGTGGCTCCAGGCCCCGAGATGTAGTGCTGCACCATGTGCCCGACGTCGAACAGCGAGGCCTTGTTGCGCGTCCAGTGGTGTGAGGCGCTGACGCCGAGCCCCGAGTATTGCACAGGCATTTCGAAGCCGCCGAAAGGTACCATCTTGGCGCCATTGGCGAGGTGGAGGTCGTAGAGGGCGGTCTTGTTGAGGGGGCCGGTCGAGGACGGGGACGAGGCATAGTGTCTGCGGGCTGTTCTTGGGGGGAGGGCATGGGTGGTAGGGAAGAGGAGGTTTCGTGGCTGCGAGCTTATTGTCGGCAAGCTGCTGCTTGTAATTGCCCGGGTGAGCAATGGCGTCTGTTGTCGACTCGGTGCGTAGAGGGTGGGGAGGCCATTCCTGGCTCTGGCAACAGCTCGTGAAAGCCTCATATTGGACCTGAATCTTGATCTGAACCTGGATCAATTGCTGCTGAACTGGACTGGTTTGTTTAATTCTAGCTTTTCCGCTCAAAGTCTCCAGACCTGACAGATGACTGACTACAGTAGCTGAGCTTGCTGAGAAAGTAAGCAAAGGTTCGAAAAACTCCGGTCTTTGAACAGCTTCACGGCAAACAACTTTAATGGATTGATAAGGCAAATGCCGTGATAAGCTGTAAGGTCGGGACCCTACCCGGCGAACCACCGATCACGGAGCTTGGTGGTGGTGGGGTGACCAGGATTCCCTCCGGCCGAAGTGTATTTTATAAGTAATTGAGCCCATTGTGATAGGTAGGTGCGTTAAGCTGCTGCCGTAACTATTGTTTAAAAGTATTACGTTATCTTCTGAGCCACCTGAGGTCATACCTAACCTTCTACCTACGATTTAGCTAAACTCTTAGCCTATAGGACAGGTAAGTGTAGCCCGTAGGTATTGTAGTGTATACCTAGGTAGTACACGAAAGTACAGAACCGATCCACCTAACCACCTATGTACGAAGTAGTGTACCTAAAGTAAGGTGGCTTAGTTGACAACATTGAATCCACCGACCACCCAGCGCACACACCCACCCCGGGGTAAACCCGTTGACGCAATGTTTCACTTTTTAAAATTCGGACCGTGGTAAATTTCTTGGACCTTTTAGAGGAAAAAAAGGACAGTAAAAAAAAAAAACCAAAAAAAAAAAACAAAAAAAAAAACAAGGCGAGATCCCCCAATCGCCGATCTCCGTGCCTTAAAATATTTTTTAATTACTTTTATTAATAGCGGTGAGGAAATTCGCTTTTATTGCCTAACCCCTTGTACATGCAATTTCAAGATTTCCTATCACCATCAAAGCTAATGCTCGTATACCATACATGATCTTACAAGGGAGCATGTATTGCATTTCGTAAGAGTCACTAATAATGATATGCAGGACGATTCATAATAAGGAATGGAATCATCAAAGCTGGCACGTGTTTTTTACTTACTGCGTTCCACCATCATAGCTGCCTAAGTAGAGATGACCAGAATATATCTTATGTGATGTTGATAACCATCATTGGTAACAATCCCTATAACCTACTTAGGTAGGTTGTTTGAAATGAAAGACGCAACAATAAGGGGATAGATAGTCACGAACGCTTTGACAACCTTCTCTCCTAGGCAACACGCATGCACGGATTACATGTAACACCTCATATCTCTCGCTGGGCCGAGGAGGATTTACTTAGGGGTTGAACAGAAGAGAAAAAGAAATTCCGAAAAAAAAAAAAACTCTAACGAAGATCATATTGCCATAACTACTTGACTAAGAAGCCCTCAATTTCGTTCTATCTCGTGATGCCAGCATAAAAAGGGAAAAGTCGTCATCTCGGGAAAAACAAATACTCAACCCAGTGTACCCCAAACCAGAGACTCCACGAAACATCCGCCGACGCGATGGTCTCTGCCCGAAGCAAAGGTCTCATTGGGAGTTGTCGAGTACGACGAGAAATGCCATGATAACGTGGCCGGGTTCAACGGGTTGAACCCCCCACGCAGAAACTGACAAGGTGCGAGAATTAAGAAAATCAAAATTAATAATGCACTCGTCCCCCTTAATGCCGTGAGCAAACATAGGAAGCCTTTTCTTTTTTTGCTTTCCATAACATCAATTCGTACACGTTCCTCCCAGTACGCCCATTTCCCCTTTTTTCTTTCCGAATATCAAACTTCTGCGTAGACCAGAGACATTTGGCGTGGCTAGAAATGAGCGATTCACTTTGCAGGTCCGACAACCAGAGAGAAAACCGAAATAATGCGTATTTTATGACCTATATCGATTGTTTCCGGAAAATGACTTTGCGAGTTACAACCGACCCATGAAGAATGAGGAGGAAGAAACGAGGAACGAGGCGCAAGTCGGGGGAGAAATTGCGTCTATTCCACTACTGGTGTCCCGCCTTTCGGAGAGTGGTAGCGAGCCACTCGAGACCCTCATATAGACCATCACCCGAAGTAGCACAAGTGGATTGGATATACTGTGGTCGAGGTTAGCACTGGAGACAAGAGGGATAATAAAGGCGAGGAATGTAAAATTCACGTACCCAGGCGCGCTGTCTTAAGCTGTGGAGGCCGAGCTTGTCGGTGATCTCGGCAGCGTTCATGGCATTCTACGACGACAGTTAGCTATGCATTCTAACACGTAGCAGCAGTGATGGTGGTGGTAAAAACTTACAGGAAGATCTTGCTTGTTGGCAAAGACCAATAGAATAGCATCTCTCAGCTCGTCCTCGTTCAACATGCGCTGCAACTCTTCCCGGGCCTCGACGATACGGTCCCGATCGTTGCTGTCAACAACGAAGATAATACCCTGAGTATTTTGGAAGTAGTGTCGCCACAATGGTCGGATCTTGTCCTGACCACCAACATCCCACACGGTGAACTGGATGTTCTTGTACTCGACAGTCTCTACGTTGAAACCTGAAGGTGGCAAATGCGCGTCAGTGGTGGATAAAGGAAGCACAAGGGGGGGAAGAGGAAACAAGCTTGATAGGCGCTAGAAGGGAGTAAACATACCAATAGTAGGGATGGTCGTGACGATTTCACCCAACTTGAGCTTGTAGAGGATGGTGGTTTTACCGGCGGCGTCCAAACCAACCATTAGAATTCTCATCTCCTTCTTCCCCCATAGCTTGTCAAAGAGCTTAGAGAACGTGAGACCCATGATTGCGACCTCGGTGGATGATGCGACGAGTGAATATTAAGGGAATATGCTCAACAAGGAGACTTCGCGGATCTGGTTAGAGGAGATAGTGTTAGTCTCGTGATTGGGAAGCCGAGGTGTGCGTTGTTGGGTGGCGCGACGATCTGACGGCAATTGGGGAACCAGTGAATTTTTATAGATTTCCACAGTGGTAAGGACAGATTGTTCGTTCTCTGGCAATGCCGCGCAACGAGCACGAGAGACTTTGAAGAATCGATAATCACTAAGTTTTCGCTTCTCTAGGCTGCCGCAATGGCGATAGAGAGAGCCAGAGCCAAAGTCAAAGTGAACAGGTGGGCAAGAGTGGGCCAGACGTGTTGGTAAGAACAACAGGCCGAGATAATAAAAAAAGAGCAACGTAAGGCTCTTTGTTGGGTGCAAAAGAAAGGTGGGGGAGAGAGAGGAAAGGAAAGGAAATACGTGAGAAGAATTAAAATAAAATAAAAAAAGATAACTCACTATTAAGGTAACAATGAGACCTGCTCGGCGAAGAGGAGAGATCTCGTGGTGATGGATTATATCGAAAGGGGGTGGGTGGTGGTGAGTCGTGGAATTGTAGTTGAGATCGGTGAAGAGAGATGTGTGAAATTTAGAGATCAAAAGGATACCAGCAGGTAAAGTTTAAGGTAAAAAAAAAAAAAGGGCCTTTAGTTGTAATGTGGCTGGAGAGGGAAAAAAGGACAAGCAGTGGAAAGAGGGAAAGAGAGGAGGGCGCTTGGCTAACTGGATAACTGGCCACTGGGGTTCCCGTGCAGGTCAATGAATGATAACGTGCTGCTGCCGCTAACTTGCTGCTAACTGGGCTGAGCCCGGGGCAGATAGGGGACACCTCAGTTCCCTCAGACAGGGAAGGTAGATTAGATACTTGGCGTGTACTTAATGAAGAAGACAGATATGCGGGTTTTTAGTGTAAAGCTTAAAGTAGATGGCAGGTAGCGATCATCCCTCGATTCCCTGCAGCTGGTACGTACAACTTAAACAATGCAGGCGACTCATGGAAAGCGCGCTAAACCGAACCGGGCCTGAGCCTCAAAAAAAAAAGAGGACCCGTGCGTTACTCCTTGTGGCACCTTCAATCGCCAAAGTGTCAACTCCAAAAGCTTGTGGAAGCGATTTGAAGTTCAGAAGAGAGTGTGTGTAATTGCATGTGCAAATAAACCACCACCACCACTACCACCACCACTACTACTCCTCCTACTCTTAATTACTACTAATACTACTATTCCAATTGCCACCACTATTAACACCACCACCACCACACCATCAGGCAGTCCGACAACATGTTGTTCTCAACTAAGACCTTATTAATAGCCGCGGGTCTCCTGCAATCTGTCTTCTCCCACAACATCCAGTTGCCTGCCCACGGACGGGAATGTTTCCACGAAGAGCTCCACAAGGATGATGTTATGACGGTAACCTTCCAGGTTGGCGACAGGGAATTTGGTAGTGCCGGCAATCTGAACATTGATTTCTGGGTATGAGAACCTATACTCCAATCGCCAAAAAGAGAAAAGGAAGAAGAACAAAAAAAAAAAGAGAGAGAGAGAGCTTACACATTTCATGTTCCCCCTCTGCAGATCACAAATCCCATGGGCCAGTACGAGACCTTCCAGAAAGACACTTCGAACGGCGACTTCTCCTTTACTGCTAAGCACGACGGCAAGTTTCTGTATTGCTTCGGCAACGAGCACTGGGGCGCCAACAGCAAGGAGGTCTCGTTCAACGTCCACGGCATAGTCTACGTTTCCGAAGCCGATGCTCCCTCGGATCCCCTAGAACAAGAAAGTACGCTGTCTCTCCTCTCTCTCTCTCTCTCTCTCTCTCT
The DNA here is from genome assembly GCA_022578605.1 of Camillea tinctor. Taxonomy (NCBI): domain Eukaryota; kingdom Fungi; phylum Ascomycota; class Sordariomycetes; order Xylariales; family Graphostromataceae; genus Camillea; species Camillea tinctor. The sequence goes on along the minus strand of MU394073.1, from coordinate 172,351 downwards.
CTCCTATCAACGAATTCTCTTAATTGGAAAAGGGGGGAAACTATCCTGCTAACACACAAGCGCACGCAACAGTCAAGAAGCTCTCGGAGCTCGTCAGCCAGGTCAAGGACGAACAGTCGTACATCGTCGTGCGGGAGCGGACCCACCGGAACACGGCCGAGAGCACCAACAGCCGAGTCAAGTGGTGGAACATCTTCGTCATCGGGGTCGTCATCGGCGAGTCTCTCTTCCAGGTCTGGTGGCTGCGGCGGTTCTTCGAGGTCAAGCGGGTGGTATGATAAAGCAATGGCATTGGTTCTTTATTCCCCCAACACACCTTCTTCCTCCCCTCAAAACCCCCCTTTATACTCTTTTCCCCAGCATCGGGAATGACGAGAATGAGAAGAGGGGATGACGGGAAAAGAAAATTTGATTCTTACAAATGGTTCCTGGGTAGTATGGCGTATTCAGGGGTTGGCACGAGACTCGATAGGCTACGAAAAACCAAACAAAAAGGAGGGCGTAATCACGAAGGTAGAGGATGTAGCTTATACATATGTGATAATACCAATAGCAGACCTGTGTCGCCATTTTCTTTCTATCTGACATTGTAGGAACCACGCCTCCTTGATAGCTAATCATGCAACCCAGAGCGAAAACCAGTAAATGTTTTTAGTCGCAAACACCATATACTACCTAAGTATATACAATTTTCTTTTTCAGGGGTACGGGAGGACGAAAAAACACCACTGCTTGCTTCTTTTTTTTTTTCGCCCATGCCTCGCTGATCCCCGTTTTCCTATATTAAACACTACCCTACCCATAACGCATTTCCAGTCTATTTTAGTAATATTAGTTTTTTACCTCCACATTTTATGCTGTTCCTACCTACCTAGCATTGATGCCAGAAGCTTGAGTATCTAGCGAAGCACAGACAAGAGACAGTAAACCATTTTGTCACCTGCCGGGCAGAGAGGGAGGTATGAATATTCTCAAGCGTTGCCCAATTATTTAAGGCAGTCATGTTGTTCATCGGAAAGCGAGCAAAGTGTATCCTCTATCACCCCGATCTCGTCCTTTAGAGGGTAACTGGCAAGAAAAAGCCCAAAGGGACTTTTCCGAGGACTTATTTAGTTACCGACCGCGGAAATGTAGTTGGTCATGGCGTTCATCCGTTCGGTAGTCAACTTGAGTGAGACTCTGAGAAGCTCCTGGGCGACATCCTTTTCTTCACTTTGCAGTTTCTCCCAGTTGTCCCTGTCCATGACCCAGACTACACTATCTTTAACTGCGCGTACTGTCGCCGTCCGGTTGGTTTCGGAAAAGAAAGGAAGTTCACCACATGTTGTTCCCTGAACGATAGGCTCGGACAATCGGCCCTGGGGGGTTTCGTAATCGGCCCGTAGCTCACCTCTTTCGAGGAGATAGAAGCCATTGGCAGGCTCACCACGACAGTAGAGAATTGTATCGGAAGCAAACTCCCTGCGGACGAAATATGGCTTTGCGCGGAACCAGAAATCCTCGTTCTTCTCGCTCACATCATGGAATACCTGGAGCATGAGGCGTAAAGGCTCACTTATGCTCTGCCATCTCGTTGCGCGCCGGATTTCTTGTTGTGTCAAAACGTTTCTTGCTGCCCGATGTAGGTGATTCCTCCGCGGCGACTGAGATAGCAAGTCTAATGGCTGAGTGATAGGGTCTCTGTTGGGAACATCGACATTATTCGAGGGTATTGGACGGGTTACCCTCAATGCTTCTTGGCGAGCATAGAATATTTTGAGCTGCTCGTTCTCACAACTTTCCAATGCCGAGTTCAAGTCAGGCATAAACAGGACTTCAATATCCTCTGAACCTAGACCAACAGCTCTTAAGTCGCGCCCAACTCTGCTATCGGCATCTTTCCCACTAACGAGGAAACTGATACCTTTCTTGTTGAGCAGCCTGCTGATAGTTCGGAATCCTTCGGCTGCCGAGAAGTCAATGCCACTAACATGCCACAGGTCTACTATTAGATACCTGATAGGGGTTTCCCTCAAGGTATCATCGGATATAAGGCTGCGGATCTTGTCTTCAACTCCAACGATAGTCCCAAAGAAAAGGAATCCGGATAGTTTTATGACGAATATCTGTCCTCCGACCTCCTTGAGATAATAGTGCTGCGAGGGGTTCCGGCGGACCATCGATCCGACTTGGTCTCCTGTGTAAGTGGCTCGGATAGCGGACACCTGGGATGCGTGGAAAACGACGGAAACCAAAGCAAGGATGATGCCAACAAAAATTCCAGTGACAAAATCATAGGCACCCATAGTGAGAACGATGACCATAACCTGTAAGTTAAGTTAGTAATAGAATATCAAGTGCGGCCACCAAGAGTTTTGCTTACTGTCACATATTCAGCCTTTTTCAACTTCTTCCTTGGAGCTGCCAAAGCATCCAACAGTAACTCGAATCCGAGGACAAAAATTAGAGTCCCCACCATCATGACCGGTATGAAACCTATCGTCGCTGGCCCGATGGTCATGACAATGAACGTGAAAATCGCAAGCAGGATACCAGCGGCGCGGCTGTCACCGCCCGATCTTACAAAAAACAATGTATTTGCAAAAACGAGATAGTTCTGTATGCTGCCGGCTAATCCGGAGAGGAAATTTGAGTAACCATGCAACTTAAGCTCGTGGTTTAGGTCGAGGTTGTCTTCCCCTATGTTCTGGGCTAAGGCAGGAACATTAATAGGAACGTGGAGTAAGCTAAAGAATGTCAAGGCAATCATGGCTGGGATTGTCTCGAAAAGAGACCCCCAGTGGACTAAGTGAAACTCTGCATATATCTATTAGCAACAAGCAATCAACCCATCGGTCAAACAGGTGCTTACTGTAAAGAGTCCAGAAATACCACCATGGTTGGCCAGCTTCTGGTGCCTCGAAAATCCATCCAGTCTTCCTCAATGCCTCGGGATTTAGGTTGTCGAGGGTAAAGACGAAGAAATAAAAAACAAGAGGGATACATATAATGTAAACTGGTAGGAAGTACCGGGAGGTGATCTTCTTCTGGAGACCGAAGAGGAGGAGAGACAAGCCGAGCGGGATGAGCCAAAGGGGCAAAGTGTCAGGTTGTATTAACTGCCGGCCGGTCTCCAGGTCATAGCGGAATTCACCTAGACGTGCTGACACCTCGAAACCGGTAGCAACGAGGAACCAACCGACACCGCCGATACATCCAATCAGGATATGGCGGGGGATAAAGCCAATAATGTAACCCAATCGGAACCGGCCCATGAGGTAAAATACAAGACCCGTCAGCATAGAACTGATTGCAAAAGCCGTTATCGTCGTCGCAATAACAGCGTCTGGTTGATCTTCCCCAACTTTCGAGACGATAGTTTCTGCCATGCTATGGAAAAAAGGCACCACCTCGATCTATAAAAGGTATTAATCGCATGCGCTCCGTCTTGTGTATGTTTGGGGACCTACAAGTTCAGAGCCGACCCCGCCTCGAAATATACTTCCAAAGGAAAATGTCAGCTGCGAGACGATGGTGCTCACATAGAATATGGATATTCCAGCAGCTCCGAGGCCCGAAAATATAGGGTTACCTAGGGGAAATAAAATCATGCCTAAGATGCCCGTTAGCATGCGCTCTGTTGTGCTTCCTCCCCTGCAAGTCCCTTACCGTATGAGAGAGCATCCAATACATTAAGGAGAAGCCCTACTATTACCGCAGGTAAACAGCGTACGGGGTCGGCGACACAATTTTCCCAAATGGCATGCCTGTCCCATGATTTTGGATTCAGGCAGGCAGCCAAATCATGTACTTTCCCTCCTGGTTTTTGCCAAATTATATTCCACTTATACCGTGACTGTGCTCTCGGTTTCTGGTTCTCAAGATCCTCGAGGTCGGAAACTTCGGCGGGGGATTCAGGGTCGTGCGATTTTGCGAGGAGCAATGGTGTTTCTTCGGAGGGGACGTCTTCAGAGCCATGTCCGTTTGCTAGAGGAGACCTACGCGACGATCGGTTTGGTACATGACTTGAAGGTAGGCGTCGATCGCTTGGGTGACCTTCGTTGGTCGGGACCGGGTCGCGTAGGGAACCGGGGGGAGAACGTCTAAGCATGCTGGAGAGCATCGAGGGCCCGGCATCTGCATCGTCTTCGGCACTATCATTAGGTGAAGGTGGCTCCGAAACCTCCTCGATAGTTTCCTCATTTGACGGCTGCGAATCTTCGCTCAATGACTGATCATTATGAAATGGCAATGCTTCACGACCGGCGTGGGGCGAGGAAGAAGGTCTCCGAGAGAGAAAGGAAGAGTTTCTCTTGTCCTTATCGGTCAAGACATACGAGGCAAGTTCTGCAGTGTCCTCGCGCACACTGCGAGCAAATCCAGCGCTATCGACAGGGACTAGACAGCATATCAGAATGTCATCATGGATAAAGAAGGATGATGAGACTTACATAGATTGTCATGGTCCTGTACGGAACCGGGTATAAATGATCTGGTAGGCTCTCGGGAACCGATGGAGGAGGCGAGCAACCTCGAATCAGCTGGCGCATAACGAGAGTTCAGACTCGGACTCATGCCGGGGACGGGAATATCATCTGCGCCGGTTTGCGAACTAAGAGATGGTGACCTTCTTCTCCAGGGGGAGAAGCCAAAAGAGGGAGAAGACATGGTCGAAGAACGAGGGGTGAGCTGGAGGCTCTATAAGTCCAAACTGGGCATCTGGAGAGTTAAGCACAGTGCTAGGGACGCATGTATAAAAAATATGAGGTAGGCGAGTTTAGTTTTTGTTGATGCTGAAACTAGATGACGATGAGTATGCGAGAAGAAGACTGGGGATCCATGGGGATTCAAATATAGATAATTCAAAGAACATTGACTTACATTGATATATAGTATGAGTGAATATAAGGCTTGAAGTTAAAAATGAAGATTTAAGAAATAAGAATAACCTGGGTGGCACGTCAAGATCAGAGGCAGAGCAATAACTGAACTTAAACCAGCCAAATGATAGCGATAAGTACCTATCACAGGAACGATGGACGGGTAGAGAGAGTCTGGAAGCAGCTAACTTGCAGGGAAGACCGGTGAGCTAAAGTTTACATGCCCCGCGCTTTTCCCAACAAAGTAATACTAAGGGAACCTTGCTAGCCTGGACTTCGGTCCGTACTGGTAGCTGAGCAAGATAAGGAAAATGTAAACTACTGGGTGCTGGTTTTTTTTTTTTAAAAAACATTCGCTAGCTGTCATAGGAATTACCTACCGAAGTTTTGTCTGTGTGTCTACTTCAATATAGTCTTAGTAGGTAGATAATGCCGTCGAGGTGCGGCACCGCCGGTAGCCTAGACTTGTCAATAGAGTCCAGTAACACCACATCCATGTAGTACTAATGTAGACATGGATATATAGAAAAGTACGCAGTATCAATAACGTGACATCGGTTGTACTACCAACAGCATGTACCCCAGCAAGTATGTACTACATACATGTGATATAAAAAAAAAAGCTTTGGGTGTTCTTCCACCAGAGGCCGCATGTACGTATGTTCAGGGCTGCAGAGTTAAGAGTCTCCACTATAAGTTTTTTTTTTGGTCTAAAGCTAGATCTACGGAAGATACCCTAGACAATAAAACCTTACCTCCGACATACCCCTCAATAGGTAAAGTTATCTTAAGCATTTTGAATTTGGGTTATATACGGTCTGTAGTTCTGTTTAGTGTATTCATTAATACCTTAAGCCAATATCTACCTAGAATCAACATGCAACGTATGTAAATTGGATTGAGAAGATTTCGTAAGTATTACTTTGTAGATGACTGGTAGGTAGTATTTGTTATAGGACAATGCGGAGTCTTAGATGTACTAGATTGATCACATGTGAGGTTTCCTCATTTGAGGAGACTATAGGGAGAGGCTTAAATAACCGCAGAAGCATAATAATTGCCAAAGAGCACGTCAGAAACTTAAAATAGTCTTATAAGTGATTGAGACTATTTGAGGGGAAGGGAACGCCAACATGGAGGGGAAAGCATAGGATAAACCCCCTAGGTACCTAAAGGGGGGAGAGAGTACGCCTCCCGCATCAGATTCTGGATTCTGCACAAGCCTGCATAATGTAAGTGATCCCTGCTGCAGGGCCGGCTACGGATTGCCTTCTCCAAAGTTTTCAAACAGTGTGAATGTGTTATATTTTGTATCTAGGTGTTATAAGTGACGATATTCATATCTGCTATACACACACACATACACAACACACACAAGATCGTTTACGTTATATATACGCGTCTCTTTTAGGTAACAGCATCGTAGTATAGCATCTAGGTAGCAGTATGTTATCCTCCGTATCTATTTCAATCCTCGCAGCACTAGTGTTTCTATGAGACTAACCCAGGTATGTCTACATAAAAATACCTAGTACCTATACCTAACCTACATTACATACTAAAATAGCACACTGCTGGGGGGATCGTGCACGTCCGGAATTGTGAGCTATCGAAGGCCACTTGCCTAAACCAATTTCCAAGACGTCGTTTCCACGACTAACCGTTTGCTTCAAACATAACCGGGCATATGTATGGGCTTTCTCGAACGTCGTCAATGTATGTCAGTGCAGTGTATTGCCTTAAATCTACCTACACAGGTGCCTCTCGGGTAGATTTCATTACGTATTGTGAAGCTATAGTATTCGCCAAAGGTCGCCTTCGATGGATGGCACCACTATCTTGCGGGATGGTCCTCTCCTCACATCTACCCGATCTCGTAACTGTGATCCGTTCCGTTGCCGTTGGGATGCAAGCAAGCCCAAGCCTGTGTTCTGTTACCGGACACCCCAGGCTGCGAGGTAAGAATATGAGCCTGCCATTCTATTCCTTCCCCGGTGCTGAGCCTCCAACACTTCCCCACATGTGATGCCGTGATGGTTCCTATTCGACAATGGGCCGCGCAATAATCCCCACATAACGATCGTTAGCCCATGCATCCGTGGTCCCTGGGGAAATATTTCGATTCGCCGGTTCGACGATGGAGTTTTTTGTACACATCAAGGACAGGCATCGCGCAGACGAGGCGCGTCATGTTATGTAACGGAAATATAGCATGGCGTATAGGTAGATCGCGTTCCTGGGGGTTACAATACGATCACCATGTAACAAGCGTCAGACTCTCCGCTTTTTCGAGGGCGGCTGACCTCGATTTCCATAATTGTTGAAGTTTCTAGTAACCTGACCTGACGTCTTGGAAGAGCCACATCTAAATGACATGTCAGTCCTGTCTTACCCCAGACTATACCGCCTACACATAGCGACCCAAATGGGTCCTAGAACTAACGGTTTCAACCCCCACGGTCCCTAGGTAAATTGCGTGAAAGGGGGTTACTTTGTGTATCGTGCATTGGGTGAGTTCGCTGTTTCGACGTAGTCCGGCAATCAGCCGGATCACTCGCTGCATTTCCGAGATGCACTCCTTGGGCCTAAGGTAGTGTCAGATGTTCTTAGTTACCATCTACATTCCTCCATTACGATAGATGCCGCCAGAATTCCGTCAGTTGTCGTTTTATATATCACCGCCGGGGTGATTGTCGTCACTCTTAAGCCCCTGACTTAGAAACTAGCAGGTGTATACATGCAGATGGCATCTTCGGTCGAACCCCTCCCGTCTTACTCCTTTTCTTCTTCTCCCATCTTGTTCATAAATGGGGTAGGCATCTTCAAGCAATACTGGTAGCTCGGCTATAACCTCTCTCTTAGCTAAGCTTTTGGAGATACCCCTGTGCAATTAATCGTTCGACGTCGCCCTGACGAACATAGAACTGACTGTTCTTAGTTAAGGTGATGGCCCTGTGGCAATGTATGAGTTGAGAGAGCATTGCAATGAGCAGCTAGGTGCTTTCTAGGTGCTTTGAATATCTTACCCGTATTCAGTCTGGATTTCACCGGCATCTTTCAACACCCGTACGTCGATGAATAAGTCGCGAGGGGGCTCCAAACTGCCTGTCAGATCGATGTCGGTCCACTGGCCCTTGTATGCAGCTAGCAGGTCGCTATATTGCCGAACATAATCCTCTTCCTGGGGACTCAAACTGCTTGTACCGCTGTCATTATTCCCTGTCCCCGATGCACCATTGTGATTCCCCGAACCGTCCCCAACTTGCTGGCCGGCAAGATCAACTACATCGTACCCCTTCCACACCAGCTCCTCTAACCTGTCTGTTCGTGTCCGGTGGTAGGCAAGCAGGCAGCGCTTATTTCTCCGCATGGATAGATGATTCACGAGCAATGTGCAGGCGGTGGCCTGGTCGCTGGCTGGGTTGAAAGATCCTTGGAACGGCTCTAACAAGTCGGCGACATCTTTGTCAAGATCGCGAACCTCTCGTGTCACGGCACGAACTATCTCGGTCTGGTAAGGTGGGAGGTGGGCTAGATTCTGGGTTCTTTTTGCTTGTTGAACCTAAAAAAATAGTAGAAATAGAGAGTTAGACGAGACGGGTCGGGTGTGAGGTCTGGATGGATAGATGGGGGGTTTTTCTTACGAGCTTGTTCCCCAAATCGCCGTACATGGTTGGAAGGTAAAGGGATTGGGTTAGGGATATGAAAGTTGTAAGTAGGGGAATAAGTAGTAGGTTGGTGAAAGTGAAGAAACGGTACTAAGCAATAGGTACTACATAATCTTTTTAGTAGTTTTAGTTGTCAACTTGGCAGGCTCATTCGTTCATCGTTCATCTTGTTCCTTATTAAACGCGCCTGATGGGAAAGCTGATAGCGCGATGATGCTTGACCTGAGTGGACTTGCCTTATGTGATAGGCCAATCAAGTTCGGTGAGACCCACTAGATCGGTCTACACTAGTTCCGGCAACGGCGCAGCGGGGTTGCCCAGACTTGCCAGAGCTGAATAAAAGTTTCTTTGGCGGGGTGAAATTGAATCTTTTTTACAAACCCCGCCGAGATATTTGTTTGAACCTTTTTTTTTTAATCATCTCAACTATCCCTACCTAAAAATTCTTAATTCATTACCTTGAGTTACTACGGTAGATTAGTTTGAGTTGATATTCCAGGATTCGAAACTAAATAAACCACGACAAATTGCGCAAATACCATTCCATCCAAAATGTCAGCCCCTCAGAGAATCGCGATTCTCTCCGTCTTCGATAAGACGGGTCTCCTAGACCTTGCCAAGGGTCTCGTACAACAAAATGTGCGAATACTAGCATCAGGAGGCACCGCTAAGATGATTCGCGAGTCTGGATTTCCTGTCGAGTAAGTCATTCACTGAACCTAGAGCATTTCTTTTTCTTTTTTTGTCTCGCAATCCTAGACTTACCCAAACCAGAGATATCTCAGCCATCACCAAGGCCCCTGAGATGCTCTCGGGTAGAGTCAAGACCCTCCACCCTGCTGTTCACGCCGGTATCCTTGCCCGCAACCTCGCTGCCGACGAGAAGGATCTGGCTGAGCAGAGCATCGAGAAGGTGGATTATGTCATTTGCAACCTCTACCCATTCAAGGACACCATTTCCAAGCCTAACGTCACTGTCCCTGAGGCCGTCGAGGAGATCGATATCGGAGGCGTTACCCTGATCCGAGCCGCTGCCAAGAACCATGCCCGTGTTACTATCCTAAGTGACCCCAATGACTACCCCGAGTTTCTGAAGGAACTTGAGAAGGGTGAGATCAAGGAGGAGAGCCGCAACCGCTATGCTCTCAAGGCTTTCGAGCACACAGCCGACTACGATGCTACTATATCTGGTTTCTTCCGTGCTCGCTACGCCGATGGTCAACAGTACATGGCTCTCCGATACGGAGCCAACCCGCATCAGAAGCCTGCTGCTGCGTATACCAAGTCTGCAAACCTTCCTTTCAAGGTTCTGTGTGGCTCCCCCGGCTATATTAACCTCCTCGATGCCCTGAACAACTGGGCGCTTGTTAAGGAGCTTAAGGCTGCTCTTGGGAAGCCAGCTGCCGCCAGTTTCAAGCACGTTTCGCCTGCCGGTGCTGCCATTGGAGTTCCCCTCAGTGCTGACGAGCGCAAGGTGTACTTTGTCGATGATATCCAGGGTATTGAGACGTCGGGCCTCGCGCAGGCCTATGCCCGTGCCCGAGGTGCTGATCGAATGAGCAGCTTTGGCGATGTCATCGCCCTAAGCGATGTGGTCGATGTTCCGACTGCCAGCATTATCTCCAAAGAGGTTTCCGATGGTGTTATCGCACCGGGCTATGAAGATGCTGCCCTAGAGATTCTGAAGAAGAAGAAGGGCGGTAAATACCTCGTCCTTCAGATGGACCCCGAGTACCAGCCCGATTCGACTGAGGTGAGAACCGTATATGGCGTCAACCTCACTCAGCACCGCAATGATATTATCATTTCGCCATCCTCTTTTAAGCGCACCGTCACACCCAAGGACCTCGCTCTGCCCGAGTCTGCTGCAAGAGATTTGACGGTCGCTACCATTGCGCTCAAATATACCCAGAGCAACTCCGTCTGCTACGCTAAAGACGGACAAGTTATCGGACTCGGCGCCGGTCAGCAGTCCCGTATCCACTGCACGCGCCTCGCTGGTGACAAGGCTGACAACTGGTGGCTACGCTTCCACCCCCGCGTGCTTGGCATCAAATGGAAGAAGGGAACCAAGCGACCTGAGAAGAGCAATGCTATCGATCTACTAGTGAGCGGTGAGCTCCCCAAGTCTGGACCAGAGCGCGAGGGATTCGAAGCTGTCTTCGAAGAAGTACCACAATCCTTAACCGAGGAGGAGCGCAACGACTGGCTTAGCAAGTTGGGAGATGTCGCTGTATCTAGCGATGCCTTCGTAAGTTTACACACGCTAGATTATTACCAAGCACCACACTAACTTCTGCCCTAGTTCCCCTTCGTCGACAACATCTACCGCGCAAGCCGGTCCGGCGCCAAGTACATTGCCGCCCCTGGCGGCAGCCAGAATGACTCTGCTGTGTACGAGACGGCCGAGAAGCTCGGCATAGTCTTCGTAGAGCAGAACATCCGGCTATTCCACCACTAAAGATGACGACAGAAAAAAAAGTAAAACCTAGAGTGAACTAAAAATTGAATCGATCTCAGATCTAGCAATTCTGTTAAGCCACGGGAAGGGGGAAAAAAACAATGGATGGGGCTGGGTAAAGAGAAAAAAAAGGATTCAAAAAGGGGAATGGTAACAAAGAAAAAAGAATGATACCTTAGGTGTATCAAGATACCCAAAAATGGTGACAAAATGTGGATCGAGGGATAGGGAAGATCGATGAAGGGGGGAAAAACGAGCATGGCTCAAAATGAATGACATGGATTCGAAAAAATGCCATTTTAGGGGGCAGACAAAGATTTCAACGTTTTTCATCTTCTCCTTGCCTTGTATAATATATGAGTTATATGATAAATGTTTCTTAGTGTAGTAGTCGAGTTCAAATAAAAAGGTTCAACCCTCTTATTATCACTTACTACGATCTACTGACTTTCGACTTTTTTGGGACAGAGGAGCGGGAGGACGGTTTTGGTTCATTTAACTTCTTTATTTTGTTTCCCTAGGAAATTTTATCGAGGTCAAGTCATTTCAAGCTTCATGCATCTAACATGCAAGGCTGAATGAGATCCTACCCCACAAACGTGCAACTAGATTTACTAATATCTGTCTACGTTTGACCGAATTCAACCAGTGGGCGATGAGGGTAGGCTTAGACAGGGCACATGGTGTAGTGGGACCTGAATAAAGGGGACCTCGACAAATCTCATGATGACATCTCAACATAACATTGTGGTTTCGTAGCCTTTCCGGCGTCTATAGAGCTTTGTCTCGTCAAATTGTTTTTGTTTTGCCCGATGTCATCCCAGACATTCAACCCTCATCATAATAATCATCATCAACCACATCTTGTGGCTCTGGAAATCGTGTATCATGCGAAATGAGGTGAATGCGGCGCTTACCGCCTAGTGCCCTTACGAGCAGTTTTACAACTTCTGCATAGCAGCCTGTTGGTTTGGTTAGCATTTCCGGTTACAGAAAGCGATGACGAGATGCAAAACTTACAATATCAGAGGACTGGACGTAGTCCTCGAACCCCTCGATCTCCTCCTGGAGGTCGCTGAGCGAGATCTTCTCATCCTCTACAACCAAGTTGATCTGCAGCTTCTTGATACCGAAGCCAACAGGAACCAGCTTGGAAGCACCCCAGACCAGACCATCCTTCTCGATGCCACGGACGGCAGCCTCAAGAGCAACCATGTCGGTCTCGTCATCTAGAGAGAGAAAAAAAGCAGTTAATACTCAGTTCTTAAGTCATGCGACTATAATAGGGTAAAACGCACCCCAAGGCTTAACGTCCATGGTGACCACCGACTTGGCAATGGTCTTGGGCTTAGCCTCCTTCTTGGCCTTGTAGGCAGCTAGACGCTCCTCACGGATGCGCACAGCCTCGGCGTCCTCCTCTTCGTCGTCGCTGCCGAACAGGTCGACGTCATCCTCCTCCTCCGCGGCGGCCGGCGCCTTGGCGGGGTTTACGGTGACCTCAGCAACCTCAGGTCCATAGGTGGTGTAGGCCTTGGAGGCGTCACCGGGCAGAGTAGCGAACTCATCCTCGAAAGAGGCGATGTGCTTGTACCATCTAGCAGCGTGAGGGTACTTGTTCTCGTCAGGGGCAGAGCTGATGGCCTTGTAGCAGGCAACATCGGCTTGGGAAGGAGAGTAGCTAGGGTTGTGAGTCAGCGACAAGAGAGTCCAACGACTTGGAAGGCGAAGGAATTGAAGTCGAATTTAGTAGAATCAGAGTTGCAAAAAATGCTATTGTATAATGTCCTCATTTGACAGGTCTTGAGTCTGCTCAGAAACACGGACCAATTTTTCTCATCATGGTAAAAGGTAGGGGGGGGAAAGATTGGGCTGGCAACATGGCGCTCGAGAACGGCGCTTGCTAGATGCAAGGAGCGTGTGTTGAGACTTACGAGGTGATGTATGATCGGGTAGTCAACCAGCTGTTGAGCACTGTAACATAGTGTTAGCTGTTGATCGTCACGATATTGTTACTATTAAATAATAGGGACTCATTGCCAGTGAAAGGAAAAATTTGCAGAGAAGATCTGGAGAGAAGACTTACCAGTCAGGCCGGCATCGCTGAGGAGGTCGGTGAAACCCATCTTGTGAATATTAGAAGATGAAGAAGAGCGTGTAGAAATGGAGGAATAAAATGGAAGGTGAAGGTGAAAGGTGAAAGGTAATGAGGGGTATCTTGGTGAAAAGGACAATAAAAAAATAGAAAAAAAAAAAAAGCTCGTGAAGAAGAAGTGGGAGGAAGTAGAAAGAGAATAAAAGGGTAGGTGGGGTTTGCAGGAGGAGTAGGTGGTACTCAGTAAAGTAGAAGGACCAGACGTAACCTAGGTAGTGCTGGTATTTTTGAAAATGAAATTTTTCCATTCTGCATCCGCCGAGAAATTTATCCTTCCCCACCAAACCACTGGAGGTTCCAATCAGGTGAAGCCGGTTGCTACCTAACCGACCCACACCTAAGTTAGCGCAACCTCACCTCATTAGCCCCACCCTGCCCACCTTCTTTAAGCTAAGCTGGGCTGGCTGGGCTAAGCTATCTCACTTACACGCTTATCGATAAAGAAAAGATGGGATGTCCTCGACATTTCGAGAATGCTCTGGGGGCAACTTCGATATTGGTTAGTACTTATATATGTAATTTGAAGATATCCCCATCCATTCCCCCTCGGCCCGCAGTTTCAATATTTTCTTCATTCTTTTTTTTTCTTTTCTTTCTTTTCACTCTTACAAATTGACTCACGACTATTATTGTCGACAGAAGTTTCTCCATTGACGATAGATATCATCGCATCTCTTTGGTCCCCTACCCTATCAACTGTCCTGACTTATACATATTCCTCCCGCACAAATGCTGGCAAGGAGACAACTCCTTAACTCCTCACGCCGAGTCGCGGAGGTGTCCTCCAAGGGGCTTGCACGGCTCAACACAAGTGCTTCTCCTTCCCTGCTCTCACGAGCTGCCATTTTGGGCACCTATAGGGGTGTTTCTCGTGTTTCCCTACCCACACCCTCATCTAGAAACTATGCGAACGGCCGCCCTCACCCCCCAGGAGGAACCCACCGCATGAACTTGGGTGGCGAGCCAGAGAAATCAGCATTAGAAGAGTATGGTATCGATCTAACCGCTAGGGCGAAAGACGGAAAGCTAGATCCTGTCATCGGCAGAGACGCCGAGATCCAGCGCACAATTCAGGTCCTTTCACGCCGTACTAAAAACAACCCGGTCCTGATTGGAAGCGCTGGTACCGGAAAGACAGCCATCTTAGAAGGTCTAGCTCTGCGCATTGTGAGAGGTGATGTTCCCGAGAGCATAAAAAACAAAAGGGTTATATCCTTGGACTTGGGTTCTCTCATTGCTGGAGCCAAATTCCGTGGTGATTTTGAAGAACGGTTGAAGAGAGTGCTTAACGAGGTCGAACAAGCACATGGAGAGGTCATATTATTTATTGACGAGCTACATACGCTCCTGGGACTTGGTAAGGCCGAAGGGTCTATTGATGCTTCCAACCTTCTGAAGCCGGCTTTGTCAAGAGGCGAGTTGCAGTGCTGTGGTGCTACCACCTTAGCCGAGTACCGCTTGATTGAAAAGGACGTCGCCCTAGCGAGACGTTTTCAACCTATTTTAGTTAACGAACCTTCTGTTGAGGACACCATCAGTATTCTCCGAGGAATCAAGGACAAGTACGAAGTACACCATGGTGTCCGCATCACCGACGGCGCTCTCGTGGCAGCCGCTACGTACTCAAACCGCTATATTACAGACCGCTTTCTTCCCGACAAGGCCATTGACTTGATGGATGAAGCGGCAAGCTCCCTACGTTTGCAACAAGAAAGTAAACCGGAAGACATTATGCGCCTAGACCAGAAGATTATGACAATACAAATCGAATTGGAGAGTCTTCGAAAGGAGAAGGATGTTGCAAGTCGGGAGCGTCGCGAGAAGCTCGAAGCCGACCTGAAGAAGCTCCAAGATGAGGAAAAGACACTCACTGAGAGGTGGGAAAAGGAAAGAACCGAGATCAACGCACTCAAGAAAGTACAAAGTGATCTCGATAAGGCCCGGATCGAACTAGACCAAGCTCAACGAGCAGGCAACTTCGCTCGTGCCTCCGAATTGCGATTTGGTGTAATCCCCAATCTTGAACAAAAGCTTCCTAAGGAGGGCGAATCAAACTCAGGAGCACAGGGTCCCGACACTCTGATCCACGACTCAGTGACGGCTGACGATATTGCCACCGTGGTTTCCAGGGTCACGGGAATACCTGTGTCGAAACTTACCTCCGGACACATCGAGAAACTCATACATATGGAAGACACTCTTCGAGAATCTGTCCGCGGGCAAGACGAGGCGCTCAAAGCTGTCGCAGACGCTGTGCGCATGCAACGCGCTGGCCTGAGTGGAGACAATCGCCCACTGGCATCGTTCTTCTTCCTTGGTCCCACCGGTGTTGGCAAGACCGAGTTGTGCAAGAAGCTTGCTGGTTTCCTATTCTCCAGCGAATCGGCAGTCGTCAGATTTGACATGAGCGAGTTCCAAGAGAAGCATACGATCTCAAGGCTCATCGGTGCGCCCTCGGGATACGTAGGATATGACGACGCCGGCCAGCTTACGGAGGCCGTTCGGAGGAAGCCCTACGCTGTTCTCCTATTTGACGAATTTGAGAAAGCACACCGCGACATCTCGGCATTGCTCTTGCAAGTTCTTGATGAAGGCTACCTGACCGACGCGCAAGGCCACAAGGTCGATTTCCGAAACACCATAATCGTGCTGACCTCCAACCTGGGTGCTGAGATCCTCGTCGGCGCGGACCCGACACATCCGTACACAGAAACGCCTGACGGCGAGATCAGCCCCGATGTGCGTAAGGCGGTTCTCGATGTGGTCGCAAGCAGCTACCCGCCCGAGTTCCTCAACCGCATCGACTCGTTCATCGTCTTCAAGCGCCTCGCACTGCCTGCTCTGCGCGACATCGTCGACATCCGCCTGCGTGAGCTGCAGGAGCGCCTCAACGACCGCCGTATATCCCTCGATGTACCAGACAACGTACGCGGCTGGCTTGCCGAGCGCGGCTACGATCCCAAGTTCGGTGCCCGCCCCTTGAACCGCCTCATCACCACCGAGATCAGCAACGGCCTCGCCGATAAGATCATCCGCGGCGAGCTCAAGCGGGGAGATCGCGCCGGCGTCCGCATCAAGGAGGATAACTCGGGTCTGGAAGTCTTCCCTGAAGGCCAGGCTGCCGATGCTACGACAACGCCTACATCATAAAATGGATAAGAACGAATAGGGGTATTATATGCTATGTTACGACGTCATTTCGGGGTTTTTCTTTCCTTTTCTTTTCACTTCATTATTACACTAAGGGGAAATTTGGACTTGCGATGGCAAGATAAATAAAAGAAGAGGGAGAGGGACAGAGGGAGAAAGGCAACTTTAAATTGCATTCATGGGCGTACTGAGATTGGAACGAATTATGAGAAAACTGAAAAAAAAAAACCCCTTCTTTTCTTTTATTGTTGGTATAAAAGCGGATGTATATTTATTTATTACCATCGCGAGATGCGTAGGTATGTAACCTAGGTTAGTAGGTTCATGTGTACGGATTACGACTCTCCCGACTCAGAGAAATTAGGTAGTTAGCTTGCTATCATACTGCTGTATATATAAAATATATGTAACTATAATATCGGGTTAATGGTTTTACACTTCACTCTTGCTACCTACCCGTGACTTACATGAATAGATAACTAGTTTATGCTATTGGAACTTGCAATATGATATTATTTGCTGAATTACTTACTTGACCTATTAATATTCTATTTTTTGCGAACAATTTCCGAGCAGTTATAAAACTCCGACTAGATATGAATGTATAATATCACTAGCTCTTTAACAGTTATATATATAGAGGACAGCGTACATTCTGGGGTCAAGAAGGGTAATCGGATCGCAAGTATGTACGAGTTAGTGATATCGTGTGGTAGAGTCAATAGACTAGCAACGTGAGAGAACTAAGTTTCGTTTTGTTTTTCCTTTTTTTATTGTTTCTGATCTACCCCTCTCCCGCATCCTCCGCCCTTTTATTTCCTTTTACTTATCCTTCTCGTACACAGTTTTTGTTTCGTCTCCCCCCTTTTCATTCGTATATCCACCAGCGATATATCTGATTGAAGAGAAAAAAAGAATCCTATCTAACTCCTAAGGTAATGAGGTTGACCTCGATCCTATGCAAATAACATCCAAGAAAAAATAATCCTAAGTCCTAGAAAAAGAACATTCTGAAACCCTGTGGCAACTCCTTGCCATATGCTTATTAGCATAAGTAGGGTATGAGGGTGTGCATGTGTATACGTGTATATGTATATGTATACCGTAGGTGGCCCTATCCAAATCTAACCCGTCCATATATATACCTGTGATATAATGCCCCAGCCGTTATTCAAAAGGGGGACAACATCTCTTACAAAGGAAAAACGAATAGAAAAATAACAACAATAATATACACATGATTGAACGACAGACAAAGGGGACGAATATGTAAGGAAGTAGAGAAGGGGAACTATTATTCACTATAGTTCCTCGGGCACCTCGGGGGTAACGGAGCGCAATAGTGGCGTAGGGGGCGATGTAGACCTTGCCTCGTCAAGTTCGTTGTCGTAATAGCTGCTGCTACTGCGAGATGCGGGCCGCGGATTACGCATAAGCGCTTTTCGCAGGTCCATGCCGCCGAACTGGTGCTCATGAAGACCGATGTGTGCCGCGCTCCCGCCGAATGAATAGCGATGTGCTAGCTTGGGCTGAGCTGGGGATTCAGATGGTAAGGGGGTAAAGTCGACGTCCTCAGGTGGATCAGGGGCTTCTGGGGTTGTTGTATTCTCAATTTTCTTGTCATTCGCCGCCAAAGGTTGTTCGTCGTCGTTGTCGATGTCATCGTCTGAAAGGTCGCTATCATTCCCTTCTGCTGGGGGTGTGATAGCTCCTGGCGACGAGAACTCGAAGTCGAGCTTTGATTGAGAAAAGCCCAATCCATCGGCCTCTGGGAATTCAAAGTTAGGTAGGCTAGCGGTAAGCAATTCTGACTTGGCCTCCTTGCTTGCCAATGGTTGCTTGATTGGAAGTTGCTGCAAATCCTGAGAATCAGGTCTAGTGATATCTGTTTCGGAGTTTCGCGCGAGTGTCTCAGTAGCCGGCTTCATATCGATGAACTGATTGGCGGGCGTAGGGGCAAAGGAATTCTCTCCTTTCATAAATGTGGGTTCATTTATTTCCTCGTCATCATGCTTTGTGAAATTAGCAAGATCACTCATCTTTGGGAGATCGTTTGCTGTGATACCGAGGCTAGCGTTTTCATGCGAAGCTTCTTGGTGAGAAGGGGACGAGTTGAGCCTTTGTGAAGGTAATTTAGATGTGGGCGAAACAACGGGGAAGTCTGCAACGGGCTTGCTGAATACCTTCTCATTGTCTTCATCGCTGTCTGGCCCAGTGCTTGATACTGGCTCGTGGACCTTGGGTGGTGTGATTAGAAGGCTACTCCGGGGAGAACCTCCACCTCCAACTAGACTTGGTGTTTTGGGAGCTATTGAGGATTCGTAAGCCTGGTCCGACAGTTCGTCAACATCGTCGATGGCAGAGACTTGATCCTCACCCTGAGTTCTTTTCCCCTCGATGCTAGGGCCCAAACTTGAAGCTGTCTGTGGCAGTGACACACTCCCTCGATCTTCGTCAGATTTCGCAAACAGTCTCCTTTTGATATTTGTACTATCAGAGCCGACCTCGGAGCTGCGGCCGTCTAGCTCAGAGTCATCGTCGTGTTTAGACATCTGAGGGAATTGCCGGCCCCCTGTGCTTGGGTCGGCGATGGCAGTCCGTTGGTGCTGCGAGGAAGGTGAGCTAGGGGGAGATGGCAAATAATTGTCTCTAGTTTGAGAAGTGATCTCGGAGGGTTTTCCATGCTTTGTATGCGAAAGGTCGTTTTGGTTTTTGAGGGGATCGTTAACTTTAGCTTTGGGTTCAGGAGCTGATAGTGTGATTGTCGGGAGACTCTGGGGAACGTTGCTGGCTAAAACTTCCGAATGGGGTGTGGGTTTTGCGGATGACGGTCCATCTGAGCCTGCTTTATCGTGAAATGAGGGCGCAATCATAGTCCCTTGAATACGTTCTTTATCTTTGAGATCACTAATTGAGCATGTATCTTTGCAGACCATCTGTATATCGCGTTCAATGCGTTGCTGCAATTTTCCCAAGACATATTCTTTGGACTTTCGCGTAGGTTTGACTTTCTTGTTCTCTGTTTGTTCCAAGGGATCCCTTGCCACGAGGGTCTTGTCCAAAATGAAGTGTCCCTTCTTGTGTGCTGTCATTCGAACAGCAATCGCATTGCCTCGCAAGATATCAGCAACGCCCGTCTGGATCCTGTCAAGAATGGCCTCGATGTTTCGACGAGAGTAACAATTGGACGGGTCTAGTTTAAATAGAAGTGGCTCGTCCAATGTCCAACCACGAGCACGAAGTTCTATTATCTTGAACTCAAGATCGTTGAGACGAGAGATGGCGCTGTCGGCAGCATCTCGGACTTCCGTACAAGCAGTCTTCAGGCTCATGAGGAAGCTAATACAGTCTTCAGCTTTGGGATGTGAAAAGAAGTTCGTTTCGGCACGGATAGTTCTTTCCAAATGGTCAAAGCGAGGCCCGAGATTATTCACTACCGTCAGCTTGAGTTCGAGGCCATCGCCATCATGGGGGCGACAGAGTTTACATCCATCCGAAGCTGCACATGAGCGATGACGATCTTCGAATACTTTCCTTTCCAATCTAAAGACACCCTCAATCGCGAACGAGGTGTCAAAGAAAAGGTTCTCTGCGCTAGTCAAGCCCAATGGCGTTGCTTGGCTACTGTTTACTTCGATAGTTTCGTTCCATTCCAGAGGTTTGCGGCGATGATTTCGACTAGTGAGAGATAGCTTGATCGTATAACCTGGGATCGATTCGAAATTTTGTGATTTTTCAAGGAAATAGGCGCGAGGTACGCATAACATTGGCTGCACACGGCCTGGGCGATAGGGGAAGGTTTCGTGTTCCTGTGAGAGCTCATCATGTACCGGACCATCCTTCCAAACGAATCCTTCGTCGTGATGCCTTAGGAACAGGCCGATCATGTAATGGGCAGATAGAATGATCTCTTTTGCGGTTTCCGCACCTAGGGGTAACCGTTGATAGGATCTGAAGGTCCGCGAGGTCCATACTTCGGACCGAGCTCGAACTATTTGAACATGAATCTCGAACCTAAGGGGTTTTGCTGAACCATCTGTTGAAGTACGTTCGAGTGCTGTCGAGTCCTTGCGGGTGATGAGTTCTTGGGAGCAGTGATCTATGCGTCGAAGCAGACCTTCACAGAGCTCATCAGTGGGCTGAAGTGAGGGAGACCCCTCATAGTTTCGGCTATAGGAGTAGTTAAGGGGTTCATCGAAGTTGAGTGTAACTTGAACTGTGAGGCTAGTGTTTTTCGGTGCTTCACGGAACTGTACTTTCTCATCACAGAGCTCAGCGAACTCGGTGGTTTTGGGGCTCTCAGGGACAGAAGAAGGGGGAGTTTCGGGATCCCAGACCTGGTTCGGTAAGATCTGCTCGCTCTTTGCGCCGCGACGGTGATGGGAAACGTCTCTCGAAAACTTGCCCTTCACGTCGTTGACCAAGCCCCTGAATCTCGAGGGAAACTTGGTCTTGTTCTTAGAGGCGTCACACGCCATTGTGGAGGTGTATTTGTTCAATATGTCATGCAATAAGGAAATAGTAACATGGTAGATAGTGAGTCTATACTGGGGAAAAAGGAGAAACTCGACCTCAGCAGTGGAGAGATAGAAATAGGGAGTCAAAACGGTTGCGGACAGAAGGAATATTCCAGCGCAAGATGATGGCAATGAGATGCAAAGTGTCCCACACTCAGCAACGTGACGGCGTTACCCTGTATGCGGGACTTTACATCCCTTATTGGGGTAGTTTCGGTTCAGAGTGATGAAGAATATGCAGAAAGGATGCATTACATCGGGCGAATCCCGAGCGAACAGGTCACTAAGGGCGGTTGCCGCCGTTCGGGACGGATTTGGATTCTCATCTCTTGCAATTGGTGAGCTGAGCTGATGTGTGGACTGATATAAGACATGGGGGGATGTAATGGGATGTAATGGGATGTAATCGGGGCTGTCGGATCCATACGATGCAAGGTCGCCTGATGATCTGTTCTTCGTATAAGCCGAGAATTATAATGGCTCAAGGACCCGGCTATGTGGTTCCTAACCATCCCGAGTTCTCACTTGTTCAGCCCAAGTCACACCATCGTGAAAGTGAAAGGATTCGAGGATGAGAGAAGGAGAGAAGGCGGAGAGTGTTCTGGCGTGTTCTGTGGGAAATAAAGTTATTAAAAGCCTAGCTCGGGCACTCCTTTCCTCGTTTTGTAATTATTACATATCATTACTGATAGCAAAAAGTCAATTACGCACATCGACCATGTAGTGTACATATGTGAATGTATGTGTATGTATGTATTGTGTACTTGATGTAAGCATACCGATCTTTATGTCCAGATCTGTACAGGTACCTAGATTAGGTACACTACAATAGTGTATTGGAAACTTCAAGTTCATCATACATGTAGAGAAGGTGGTACAATGCCAATGCAGGTATGTATCTCCTACATAGTGCCTTCAATCTTAAAACCCTCCTAAAACCTTACATCGTACTACCTACCTCTACTGGGCAAGTTGGAAGAAGAAATATGAACGAAGCCGATGGCCTGCCACTGCTACCAATCAGATTCCACGATAACGGTGACATGCACAAATAAACCTAACCTACCCGACTGCCCGGCTACCTATGCAGCCTATATGGGTCAACTAAATGCATTATAAGTGGCACCGCCGCCTTGGAAGCCACGAGCTAAGTTAGTGGGAACCTTTCTTCCCAGCGGAATGCGCAACCAACCACAGACCTTCGGTACCTAAGCCGGGCAGGTGTTAATGATGTTAGTGTGCATTCTACTAGTTAGTGTAGTTACATATGTAGTACCTTACTACCTAATTCCACGCAATTCTCATCCTTCGTCCCTCATCCCCATTTTCATCTCCATCTCTTAACCATGTCCTGTGCTATCGTGTTTTCTTTTCCTCCACCGACGTATAACTGCCCAGTGTGCCTAGACAGCTAGACTCACCAGCGTGTGACTTATCCATCAACGACGTACATCCAAGGCGGTCACGGAGCAGAGCCTCTCCACCTCTCCACCATTTAAAATACTGCCATGTGTCATAGTATCCATACTATCTGGTGTACACCATCACGTCGGGCTGATCACGGGCGGCTATTGAAGGGGGGGCAGAGGCCGAGTTGTCGTCAAACTGGCATACCGAGCGTTCCATCCATCTGCCAAGGCGAAGTGCCGGTATCGTCGGTCTCTGCTACCGAATACGTGGCAGGCCGCGTTCACGGGGACCGCTCTACTTCCTCTCATTCGTTCGCCACGCCATATCAACTTGAACCAAAATCATCGTTGGGCACCGAAGTTGTGAAACCAAAAATAAATAAAGAAACAAACAAAATACACAAACTTCTCCAAAACGTCCTTTTAGGCCGCTCTAGTTCCATCTCCTAATGTGGTTGAGTAGATATATCTGTTCCGTTTTACTGGCCAAGAACCCAATCTGCCAATATATAACGCATAACAACCATTACGTAGAGATATACGCCTTGACAGTTTGGGGGAACCGTTACTGATCAATGGACAGTCTTATAATTACGCCACCGCGTTACAGTTGGACAGCGAGACCCGCGCTACTGCAACCGCCGGTCTGTTCACCTATTCATAGCTAAAAAGAATCCCAGTAACAAGGCACCTCCATAATGAATGGTAACTTATGGCAGAATCTGGGGGTCCCCATCTGCCTGCATTTCCCTACCAATCAAGACTGGGTGATGAATATATATGTCTATAGACCCCTGCCAAGACGGGGA
Organism: Camillea tinctor; assembly: GCA_022578605.1. Taxonomy (NCBI): domain Eukaryota; kingdom Fungi; phylum Ascomycota; class Sordariomycetes; order Xylariales; family Graphostromataceae; genus Camillea; species Camillea tinctor. The sequence goes on along the minus strand of MU394073.1, from coordinate 149,326 downwards.
TTTTGGTCCCTGAACGAAACCGAACCCGAAAGCTGTCTATACAGCCTCAAACCACCACAAGGGATCGAGCAGGTCCGTAGGAATATACCCATGCAAGCTCACATGGGAACCCCAGAGCTTCTATCCTATTGTAGTGCTAAACATGCCTAAACACAGAAAGAATTCCATTTCCTACCTGTTCTTCATAGCCCCAGGGTGATGGGCTTAAACTAATCTAGATCCTTCACGATGCATAGGAATTAGGCTACAGATCTATATTGCTAAAAAAAAGTTTAAGATGATTAATAAAATGAGGAAATGGGTCTTTTATTTTCAGCTGTAGGGAGCTGAACTATATGTTCCATAGCGATGTGACATGAATCTTGAGTATAAAAGCGGTAAAGCATCCTGCTTGATACTCCCGGGTTTGTCATTGTCAGACAGGAAACGAGGCATACTCTTATATACAATCTTGGAGGAAAGGAGAGAGAGTCTATACTAATATCTCATCATGAGAATTTCCAAGTCCTTACTAGTCCTTGGGGCCTACGGGGCCACGACAGCCCTGGGCCAAAACAGCACCAATACCACAAGCCCGGCAACCTTAGCCCTGAGCACCGACGACTTCTTCTCCTTTTTCTTTCATGAGTTGCTCGCATTATCCAGCAACGGTGGTACGGCGTCCGGCGAAGTCTTACGGGCCGCCTCACAGATTACCGCGGGCGACTTCGAGAGTGTATACACTGAGTTTAAGTTCCTAGCCGACTCGCTGCACTCCGTTGCGACTTCTATTAATGCCACCCGATATCCCGTGTCGGCCCGTGAGGCCTACTTCCGTGCTGCCTCGTACTATCGCGCCTCGGTCTTCTTTCTCGTCGGCAACCAGACTGATCCCCGCCTCTTCGATATTTGGGACGCCGCCCGTGCCGACTTCGACACCGCCATGGCGCTTCTCGATGTGCCTGGAGAGCGCGTCACTCTCAAGGGCCCCGGTTTTGATATCCCTGTCATCTTTTGGAAGGCCACACGGCAAGATGGATGCCCTGCTCCGACGATCATACTAGGTAACGGATACGATGCACCTCAAGTAAGTTAAACTTACCCCTGTCTTTTCTCCCCTTTTATCTATCCTCCAGAACTACTCTAGATTAGGGGCTAATCCCTTTCCCCTGAGCATAGGAGGAGACATACCATCAGCTAGGCCGTGAAATCCTCTCTCGTGGCTGGAACCTCGTCACCTACGAAGGTCCTGGGCAGCCGTCCGTCCGTCGCGAGCAGGGCCTCGGTTTCATCCACGACTGGTGGACGGTCGTCACGCCGGTAGTAGACTACCTCATCGAGCAGCGCGGCGCCGACGTGGACCCCCAGCGGATCGCCCTCGGTGGGATCTCGTTCGGCGGGACGCTCGCGCCCCTGGCCGCGTCGCGCGAGCACCGGATCGCCGCCACCGTCGCCATCGACGGGCTCTACAGCCTGCAGCAGGGCACGCTCGCGCAGTTCCCCGCGGCGCTGGCGCGCCTCTTCGACAGCGGCAACCAGACCGCGTTCGACGCGTACCTCAACGCCGCGCGCGCGAACCCCTCCGTCTCGTCGCAGTTCCGCTGGTTCATCGACCAGGGCCTCTGGGCCTTCGCCACCCAGAGCCCCTTCGACTGGTTCACTCGCCTCGGCGAGATCAGCCTCGACCCCGACGTCCTCGCCAACGTCTCGGGCCCCGTCTTCGTCGGCCGCGGCCAGAACGACGACACCGCCCCCGGCCAGGAGAAGAAAGTCGCGGATCTCCTCGGCGATCGCGCGTACTACCACGAGTTCGAGACGGCGCTTGGCGCGGGAGCGCACTGCCAGTTGGGCGCTGAACCGCAGCTGGCTCAGGCCGTCATGGATTGGCTTGGTGATGTGTTCGAGAAGATCCAATAAAAGGAGAGAGAGGTCTTAGCCTACCTAGGCGGCCCTTTCGATAGAAGCCTAAGATGACGAAGCATTGTTATGATGTATGTTGGTGGCTTAGACACCAGAGGCGAAGTTTACCTAATGAGATAGATGATGATGGTGATGGTCTTGTCAGGCTTAGTCTGGGCAAACTTAGTAATATAGGGGGAGATGGATAAGTCTCTCCTATGAGTCGATTACCGAACCACACCCTATGATATATTTCGTTTGTTTATAATTTTACAATATAATTTTCAATACATATAGACTTATTATATGCTTTATGGAAAAAAAGACATTTAACGTTTTGAATTCCCTTTCATCATGATGTGCCCTCTTCAAATAGTGATAGGTCATTTATATTCCTTTTTTTTGTTGCTAAATTCTCAAGAATTATCTAGTGTGGAAAAAAAAAAAATTGTGTAGTCGATCGTTCACGTAGGTATGTAGCATGCCTTGGTGCTAGAGGAGGCTACTTTATCCCTATCACTGTATACTGATCTCCTTACATTTCCCCCTATTATATACATTACATGGGTTGATGTTAACTTGCACATTTACAAATACACACACGTGCGCTTTTAAACACTGAACTTCTACGATCTCCTCGCCACACCCCCCAATGACAAGGGTCTCCGGCAAGAAAACAGCGATGTATTTTCCTGCCTATCTGCCCACTGACTATTCCATGAATAGTTACACAAGACCGAACTGAACTGGGGTCCAACCAACGGGGGACAGAAAAGCAAGTCAGATCGGAGAAAGATAAACGATTGTCCTGTGTTAGCTACATCAAATAAGGAGGCTGGGGAAGAAAAAGAGAGCGACAAGGGGTAAGCCAGGAATTCGTCTTTGAAAGGTTGCCTTACTCCCAATGGTAGGATAGGAGAGAATGATGAAACTTCGGTTAGTCCCCCAATCAGGTCCTGCATGCCCCTCATATTACCTCGAGGACAACCACGGGAAATTTTGAAGGGAGAGCGAAACAGAAGGAGACGAAGAAGAAAACGAAGAAAGATGAGTTAGTCATGGATTAGATATCTACGTATTATTGAAACTAAGAAAATAACTAAGATAATCCTCCTTTTTGTTTTGGCTCCGCTTATCGTGTTTAATACGGCTCCGGAAGGATCTACTCAGTAGCTGCGTGCTCTCCCCCCCGCCCCCGCCGCCCCGGGCGGGGGGGGGGGGGGGGGGGGGGGGGGGGGGGGCGGGGGGGGGGGGGGGGGGGGGGGGGGGGGC
>MU394073.1:123406-146166 GCA_022578605.1 Camillea tinctor | reverse complement strand
TTAACTAACAAAATAACTAACTTAATCCTCCTTTTTTTTTTGGCTCCGCTTTTCGTTTTTAATACGGCTCCGGAAGGTTTTACTCATTTGCTGCGTGCTCTCCCCCCCCCCCCCCCCCCCCCTCTCAAAATGAGCAGGAAGAGGTCCAAGAAGCAACAGGGCGGAGGAGGGGCCGGCGAGAACGGGAAGAAGCCCAAGGAAACGAAACCCAAGGAGACAAAACCCAAGGAGACGAAGTCCAAAGCGGCGAACCCCAAAGGGACGACGCCCAAACAGACGAAGCCCAAGGAGAAGAAATCCAACGAGAAGCCCAAGAAGATTGTGCGAGACTGGAACAGCTACTTCGGTTCCGGTGAGCTCGCCGACTGGCAGCGGCTGATGTCCGATTTGGGATTTCAGGGGGAAGAGTTTCTTAGCAAGTCCCAATGCCGAAAGGTGAAAAGCACAACATCTTACCCGCTTCAGGATACCTCACGGTGTTAGCTGCAGGTGACTAACCTATCTCGTCTCGTTGGTCCCATCAGGCTCTTCAGGGCGTATGGGTGAACATACAGGACTTCTTGGACGCGACCGAGTCGGGAGAGCCGGTGCACCGCTTCGAGAGCGAAGCCGAACTTTCCGCATACACTATGAGTTGCAAGAAGATATTCCCCAAAAAGGATATTACTAAGGGGAGTCCGCTTGCAAAACTCCTCGCGCACATCCTATACCCTCACCTGGAATCTGGAGGGAAGAGAAGGCGCTGAATACGGCAAGTAACAGCGTGGTAGACACTATAAGGCATCAAAAGAAAAGAAAAAATAGTGTGTAAGATTGCGGGCGGATGTCTCGGGCTTGGGGGAACGACATCGGGATGTGCTTATTAGGCTGCCGTCTATGCCGAAGTTACTTCTCTAGCTTCTAATCTCCCATAATCTAATCTTTCCCACATCATTACCGACAGCCAGCATGTTGCTCTTCGTACCAAATGCCACGTCTGTTATTCTGCCCAGGGGAGTTTGTGCCGTTGGCCAATTGCGGTAGACGGTGCACGTAGGTAAATGAGCTAGTCGTAGAGCATCCGCCTTTAATCCGCTGGCAAATGCCAACAATTGACCATCTGGACTGAACCTTAGAACGGTGGCCGCCGTCGTCAATTGCATGAGTCTACGTGTTGGTTCTGGTCGCTCTTTGATATTCAACTCGTCCTCTGCCTCCGATTCGTCGATCAGCGAATTCCGGTCGTAGATATTCGTAACACCGTTGGTCTGTCCAACAGCCATCCATCTGTCACCACCAATGAGCTCAGGACCGTTGCGGCCACCAAGGGCTATGGCCGTCCCTCCATTGGAACCCTCGTCGGTCCATATTCCCAGGAAACGCCTCGACGCTATACTCCACTCTCCAACTTGGCCGCCTTTGCCTAGAATGGTGAGGCCATTCCCGTTGCGCCACCAGCAAAAGTCTGCAATACCACCCCTGCTGTCGAGCCGAGCAGAGGCAATCCACTGCATAGTTTCGACGTTCAAAACGTTGACAATACCGCCTCCTTTTCGGGTTGAAGCAATTACTCCTATATATCTGCCGCACGGACTAAGTTTGAATCGCTCCCATGATTTCTGTTCTAGACGGTGCCCTTGAATGGAGCTAGTTTTCAGGACCGCGCCGGTGGCTATATCCCATGAATGTATATATCGGCGCCGACCAGCGAAAAATATCCTATCACCAGTTGGGTACAGGAACTCAGCTCTACGGACAGGCACGTGCTTGACCTGAGCTGAGGTTAAGAGGGGGTTCGGCGTCGGATGCGCTGTCGGCGCAATATGGTGTAAATGTAAAATCGTAGAGGTACTAGACGATAGCAGCACGGGGTGTTCGGGGTGGAAGGCGAGCGAAGTAACTGCATCCTTGTGGACGTCTGGTATATCTCGTGATCTCTGGATATCAAGGACCTCTGGGCGCAATCTTTTTGTCCTGCTAGATGTACTGCTAACCATAGCGTTCGCATCGCGGAGGAACCGGTCTAAAGGTAATGCTGATGCTTCCCCATCATCGCCATTTTCATTAGCCACCTCATCTGATGCCTCGGAATCATCAGAGGCAGCAGATGACCGGCGCCGGCGCTTAGCTGGCCGCCCTTCGGCTTCTTGAGCCCACTGAGGAAGAGGGTTCAGCATTAAATACTGGTGGCGCAACCTTTTGACATATTCAGTCCCGTTCACTACGTCCTCTGCTTCGCCAACCCTCAGTTTTCGTAGTCGGGTTGCGGTAGCTAGGGAAATAGTTAACCGCTCATCATCGCTATCCTCCCACGCAGGTACGTCATTTGAAGGGGTCTGATGAGTTTGCGTCATGGGATCAAAGGTGAGTTGCTTGTCGCCTCCGGCCCCTCCCAGATCAATCGCAAAGAAGTCAGTGTCGGCCATATCCTCCATGCCGGAGCCCTGTTCTTTCCCCCCGTCATCTCCTAAGCCACCCCATACTGATAGTGTCTGATCGATGGCTGATGCCTCCTTGAACAAGTTTTCGCGGAAGTTGGCGGCGTCTCCAAGTACGAATCGCTCCAGCTCTTCTTCGTCCGAGTCCTTCTCGAGGATGCGCGGGCGATGCTGAGGCGGGGCTACATCTTCGTCACTTGAATGGTTAGAATCTTCATGACCCGAACCAGACATAGAGTCATCATTCATCGGGATATCGTCGTCTTTGGGAGGCATTGCGTAAAATGGTCTAAGCTCTGTAGTTGTTAGAGGGAAGAAGTTTAATGTGGTTTCTCAATGGCTTGGGAACTTTTTTTTTACTTGATATACAGCCTTGCAGCATGTCCCCACTATTTACAGTAGCCTTCTGGGTTCATCTTCAAACCCAGCCAATCCAAGCTAACGATAAGAAATTGCCAAGGCCAATACCCTAGATCCATGCATAGGTACTTCATATGCGATTAACAGGGTATCCTTATTTCCCGTAATTCAATACCTACTACACCAAGTTGGGTGTAAGTCCATATTCCTACGCTACAACTTATAGACCCCAACGTGTATGAATAGGTAGTAATAAGACCTTTGCCTATGATTGATGTAGAGAAGCGTGCAGCTCGCTTTCTAATTCACCTAGGTTTTCACTTACAGATTGTGGGCTGCGGAGTGTCAACACTGCTGCTCTCTGGGCAATATCGATCAGATCCTCCGTCTTTCCCCCCTGAGCCAGGCCGGCCACAAGAACGCCCAAGAATGTGTCGCCAACCCCATTCACCGACACAATATCGTCGACTTGTTCCACCGGTGGGAATAGTCTCATATAGACCCCTCCGACGTCGGGATGGTTATTTAGACATCTAGTCAGAATGAAAGGTTCATATGCACTGTCGAAAAGTCGGGAGTCGTCCTTCTTTAGGATCATCGTCAATAGAGATCCATGACTTCCCAACTTGGTCAGTATCGTTGGGATATAGGGCAGTAATTGGATGGCTTGCTGTGGAATACCATCATCGGTCATGCTTGCTGAAGTCAGCTTGACAAAGCGATCTCTAGCCCCCTTCATGCCAAAAGCATCGATGATGTCCCACCATCGCAAGTCATCTAAGTATTCATTTTGCTGTGCAGCCATATGCATGGCTGCCAGCTCGTATTGGTTTGGCGTTGCGATGTCGACCGTTGCATTTGGGAAGATTCCAAGCCCTTCTAGTCCTTTACTGGCTCCAAATAGACGAGTAGATTTCTCTTTGGAAACAGGTTCGAAGGCTACCTTCGCCTGACTCCTTTTACCTGCCTGCATCCAGGCCCGAATATCTCGATGGGTCCAGTTCGCATCCACTACAAGCCACTCAGGCTTCGATGCGGCTATGGCAGCGTTCCAATAGGATGGCGAGGAGTGTGCCGTGAAGATATCCATGTCGGCCATGGCGAGCACGAGATTCTTGTAGGCGTCATTTACCGACACATATTGGGCTGTTCGACTACCTGGATGACGCTCGTGACTTAGCTGTCGTATGCATGAAGTATCCATTCCGCATGATTGCAGGGACGCTAGGACGGTCGAACCGGCCCTGTGCTGATCAGAGAGTGTTTATTATAGAATTAATGAGCTAGGTAGGTTGACTTACAGGTCATCGCCAATCATGCTACAGAGCCGTACTTTGGTACGCTGGCTCACCCTATGGGCTGCCAGCGCTACATTGCGGCCAACACCTCCGATTGACTGTCCAATATGCGCAGGGTTTGACGTATGGAGATGTGGCGATGGATTCTCAAGGGCATCTTCGCCAGCGTAGTCGCAACTTAAGTCTATCGCCACCGAGCCTGCTACTAGAATATCGGCTTTAGAGGTGACCTATAACTGTCAGGATGAATGTGCCATTGTTTACTAGTGATGACATATTTTTTGACGACACTAGCTCATACTAGGAGATGGCCTTACATACCTCTGTCTCCTTTGGCATTTGGACCGTTGAATCACGCTTATGATCGACAGGTCTAAGGCTGGGTATTTGGTACACTCTGGTGCATAGATGTTAGGTTGAATATTGATTTAATAAAAACGCTGGGAAGAGCCTAGAGCTCACAGTTTGCTAGATGTTACTTGGCCCTCTTCAATAAACCTTGATATTGCGACAGCTATCTTCGCAGCCCGTTCTACATTTGCTTGCACCAGGGCCTTATTCGCTGGCACACTACGGCCGTTCGTGAGCTCTCTGATCCTTTTCAAAATAAAAGGCGTGTTCGCGTTTCCGGTAGCTCCTTGTTGGGTTGATTCTAGAACTGCTTGTTCAATAATCGCATCCATCTCGCGTCTTGGGATGGAATACTCTTCGGGAATCGGATTTGCGAAGAGCAAACCTGACTCAATATTGAGCCTTTCCTGGGCTAATGTTATAGCTGCCGCCTGCTCCTCGCTTTCGACAACCGAGGGGCTCCGGACGCCACTGTCTCTAGCCCAGAATGCTGGGAAGTCTACGTTATTTGTCCTTCCATCGGCGAAGGTTGACACATGCACGCCTTGAGTTTCTAGATACTCCAAAGTCCTAGGGATATCTAGAAAGCCCTTGCAGCCACTGCTGATGACCGCCATTCGCGTTCTTCCGAGCTCTGTCAAATCGGCAGAAATATCAAAAGATTCATGACCACCACGATGAACGCCGCCAAGGCCACCAGTGCCGAATACACGGATCCCAGCCAGCCGTGCCAAAACCATGGTGCCCGAGATTGTGGTGCCGCCATTGATTTTATGCCCCAAGCTCCCCTAGAAAAAAGAAACCCGGCGTTAGATAGCGTTCTTGGACTAGATTGGGGGGAAGGGGTGACTGATGGTTTATGGCATAGGTATCCGGGACCACCTAGAATAGTATAGAGACGCTTACCATTCCGGCAAGGTAGGCGAGGTCGCGGCGAGATGCCTTTTTCGGCGAGCCTTCAATCATGCGCGTAACTTGTTCAGGTAAGAGACCAACAGTAGGGACGCCCTCGAGGATTCCCACGACAGCGGGAACGCCACCATGACGTCGGACTATGCCCTCCAGATTAAGGTCGTCTCCCAGGGCTCCATGAGTATATATAGTAGACTCTAGAGCAACCACTGGCTTATTCGTAGCTAAAGCATCAGTCACTTCCTCAGACACCTTCAGTATCTCTTTTAAACCACCTAATCTACCTAGGGTAGACGCTTGAAGGGCCCTCCTTGACGTTGAAAATGACCTGGTTGGTATAGGTTGCGCACATAAGGCTCTAGAGGCGCTAAAAGGTCGGTTAGCAGAGCCGGACCTACGTCCCGCCAAAGCGCACGATCTCCGTAGGGCGTTCATGGTTGGTGTATAGGATGAGTGCTGGACTTGGAGATCTTGGTCATGGGTTTGGTGCCTCACGGGTCACCAACCAGGGTTCGGTAGGGGGTAAAAAAAATAAGAGAGAAATGCTATAGCCTATAACATTTGATGATCTCGGTTCTGATAAGTTTTTTTTTGGTTTTTTTATAATTTCTATTTTGGTTTTATAACAAACGTTCTGTATAATGGATCTGGTATACGACTGTGTTCAGCTAATCAGAATAAGTCTGTATATATATCAGCTCGATAAGCCCTTTGAGGACTACACTGCAGTAGAAGGGCGCGGCCCAGGTCCGACTATCGCACGGACCAGGGCTAGATTAGAGTTAGGCTAGCAGGGGGGATCCAGGACTGCCAGGGCGTATCTTACCCCATTTATCTGCCCCACCCAGTTGTAACCTTTTAACTCTGAAACCTCGCATGTGGTCTGTATCGAGATTCATCGTCGTCCTTAAAACTCCATGGATTGGATGGGTACGACTATATCTGAAGTGTTAATAAGTTGATATACATGATGTACCCCAAGACTATTCTCTGTCGGCAACCAGCATATTATATCTTGACCAATCCCACGTACAGTCACCTCAAGTCTTCCCGTCCTGTGACCTCAGAAACCTGGACTTAGAGATATATTTCAAGCAACTAAACATTGAAAGAAAAACCAAACTCCAAGGGGGGATCGACAAGGAAGCCCATGGATCCGGGAAGTTCTTAACACACTTAGAATTGGAATTATTCCGTCGTGGGACATAACATGTGTGCCTTTCATCCTGTTAATGCATAGATTATAGCCCCGTGCCGCTTTTCCATGGGCCTATTAAATATACACTACTAACAGCGCTTCAAGTTGAAGACCAATACATACATACCTAATAATGAACGACTTTCTAAGGCCCCCCTCCTTCTTAGTGAGTTATGTATCTGCCTCCTAACATCTCTCAACTTTCCTACTGTAAAGCCTCTCCTCACAATTAGCCTAAGTAAGGCAAAACTCGCCTCAATGCGATCTTTTATCTACCATGTAGCTTGGCTCTCTTATGTTGCTCACTGGGTATCGGCTCTCAACTTTACCATCGCTGGAGGCCAAATATTTACTCCTGGATTTGCGGTTCTTGATGCCCCGCAACCAGGCACTCCTCTAGGTGGCGGTTCGTATTCACCCATCTTTAAACTTGAGGTGCATTTCTAACATACATGTTACGATACTCCTAGACACTATTGAGGTAGCTCTCGATGTATCTGCCAATGGCAAGCTGAACCTGCCTCCATACGCAAGCAACAGCCCTAGTCTCATCCACAACATTACCATTTTCCTCTATAGCTATGACACAGGGAGGAACTTCACCATTACCAATGGCACGGCTTCTACAAATGATGTTAGTTTGGGCGACATTATGAAATCCGAGCCGGGGAGCACCGTCAAACACGTGAAATGGCATTGGCCCGATTGCCTAATCGGCGATGGAAAACCAACTACCCTAGACAGTGATCGTGGGTTTTATAATGTGAGTATTGGTAGTGACGTACTTCATAATCTCACTAGTAGTGTGTTATTGATACCTCAATATAGATATCCATCCGCCAGAACTTTCGCCTAAACGGGGTGGATCACTATACCATCTTCGATGTCCCGATCTCGGTTACTAACAGGATCGATTTCACCGGCAACAATCCGCCGTGCGACTCGGTCAACAATCCTCTCCTCACACCTGAAGAGATCAATGCCGATGTTGCGAATACCGTCGGTATCCTATTTGCTCCCGGCGACGCGACTATTGTCCAGCAGACTCAGCCGTCCTCCTCCAATGATGGAGATGGCCTCGGTCCTACAAAGCCTGAAGCAAGTCCGAGCGATGGTCTTGGAAGCGGCACTTCTTCCGTTGAGCGGAATATTATCTTTCTTATACTACCGTTTCTTGCGGTCGGTTGTGTATTTACCTTTTGATACCCCCTATTTGATAGCTTAATCCAGCCAGCTACAATGCTCTGTTGACAACCACACCCCCAGAGGACAGATGACTTGGTGGCTATTTGTGAGACTATAAAATATTGAATATCAACTCAAATCAATGATGATTAACGGGTGTTGAGGGAATGGCTGAGGGTTAACCTGAAATTCATATGATTCCTCCAGGAGATATGGCAACATACCAATATGTTCATCTGCTCACCGAAAAGCACAATGGAAACATGACAGAAAATATGTGGCTAAATTATCATATAAAAAATAATAATGGCCCTAGGTTAAGGCATACGTTGATATTAATCGACTAGAGAAGGATGCTCGGGTATTGCGGCTTGTCGCCCAACGTAGATCTAATTGCGGTGTGCTCTGACCGAACGGTATAATCTAACTACTAGGATCACGAGAGGCAACTTTGATCAACTCCCAGCATCCTGTGGAGCTCCCGGCACTTCCTACCTAACCTAGTTGTATATACGATAGAGCAGTGGGAACGATTTCCCAAAAGAGGAATCGACGAACACCTCTCAGCAAAAGAGAGGTCAAGTTCCCCTGACCTGTCACCCCAACCGTCCCCGCACTTTGCGACCTGCAGATCCCGATCCTATAGCAAAACCTCGGTATACATCATCGACCACTCTGCGTCCTGCTCCACTAGCTAGTGATGAGCCAAGGTAGGACAACGGTCGAGACTCGGGGATCTGACTTGGAGCTATAGTGACTTAGCTCGACATCACCATCCTAGCCTCGCTCGACTCCGCACTTGAGACCGTCCATGTGTAATTCAAAATTATCACTTTTATAACAATCGGTAGGTATTACGGGTTGTTAGGGGTTATTAGTTATAGTTTCTTATGCACTCGCTGATAGAGAGCATTACACACACACACACACACACACACCGAGCGAGTTGACTTACAGGACGGGAGAGTCGTCCAGACTATACCAATATGCCCGTCCGTAAGAGCTTACTGCCTCGCGAAGGCTTCACGGCAGACCCGGTCTTCAAGCTGATCGGTCGTACGGCCCTTAACCCTGTGTTCTTGCTACCTCTCTTCGTCCTCGCCAAGTACACTAAGAAAGGGGAGGATATGCGCATAATGCATTCCACTGCTTTCTCGCGGATCAAGGTCCTGTTCTACCTTGGCCTGGCAAGGTGGCTGAGCAATTACTTGTCAGACCGCGTCGCCAACAACTGGTCCCGGGATAAGTACGACTGGCCTAACGAGATTGCCGTGGTTACCGGCGGCGCTGGCGGAATTGGAGGACATGTGGTGAGGCTTCTCGCTGAGCGGGGGGTCAAGGTCGTGGTGCTGGATATTCAACCTATGACGTTTGAAGCTGGTTGGTTTTTTAACTCCCCATTATCTAGAAGAAGAAGCTTGGGATCTAATGCGGAAAACTGGTTTTCAACACTCTTCACAGGCTCCAATGTTCATTATTTTAGGTGCGATCTCACATCGCCCGCCAGCTTAGCGGAGGTAGCTCAGGAGGTTCGCGCCAAGGTCGGCGAGCCCACGATCCTGGTCAACAACGCCGGCGTGGTGCGGGGCAAGACCATACTCGAGACGAGCGAGCAGGACCTCAAGCTCACCTTCGACGTGAACACGTTCGCCAACTTCTACACCGTCAAGGAGTTCCTGCCGTACATGATCAACAAAAACCACGGCATGGTCGTCACCGTGGCATCGTGTGCCGCCTTTATGACCGCCCCGAACCTCGTCGACTACGCAGCCTCCAAGGCCGCCGCCCTCGCCTTCCACGACGGCTTGACGACCGAGCTGCGCACGCGGTACAGCGCGCCCAAGGTCCGCACCGTGGTCGTCTGTCAGGGGTTTACCAAGACGCCGCTGTTCGCCGGCTGGAAGCAGAAGGCGCCGTTCCTGGCCCCGGCCCTCGAGCCCGAGTCGGTCGCTGACGCCATCTGCGAGCAGATCTTCTCCGGCCGCAGCGGCCAAATCTTCATGCCCAAGTTTGGACACACCACGCGATGGCTGCAGGCCGTCCCGCGCTGGCTCTCTCACAGAGTCAGGGCTAAGAATGAGGGCCTCATGTCGACCTTCTGCGGCCGGCAGGTCCTCGAGGACCTGGAGAAGCGCATCGAGGGCGAGGACACGGACAAGGCTCCCGAGGAGAGCACGGTGCTTGTGCCGATGGCTGAGTGAAGGGTTCATGACTATAAGGAAGACGAGTGGGGAAAAGGGGGAAGCATGGATTTTGAAGCTAGGTCCTCTGTTTGAAGTTGATTTGGGATACTGACCTAGGTGCTGACGAAGGGGGTAAATAAAAAGGGGCAACGTGGGACACTCACTATGGTTAATGATCGCTGAGAATACCAAATTGGGAAATAGATGATTAATAGGGGTTGCGCAGTTCTTTATCTCGATGGCAATATCTAGTTTCGGGGCGGGTTTATTGTCTTCCTTGTCATCTCCAACGACTGCCGGTTAAGCCACGTCAGAGCCGGCTAGTGACAGGTCCGGCATACTATGTTCGCTTTATCTATTTTAACTCGTTTAGAATATAGTAACGTTCTTGACTACTACTAGAGTCTTTAGGAACCCATCAAGTTTCTGAAGGGATTAGTATCTAGGAGTTGCCGTCTAGTTGCAACTTAGAACGATACGAGATGAGAATAAAGGGGAGAGGGCGATGGACTCTGACACTCCAAAACAAATATTATGTTCAAAATGTCTCTCTCAACCCATTGTTCGAGTGGCGACAGTCGTCACAAAGCTCCTGATGAGCCAATCAAGCTGGGAAAGAGAAGCATCAAGCCCGGCTGAGGTCGTACTGGCCAACGGGGACTCGTGAACTCGTTTCATAACTACTCATTTGTCTTGAAGCAAACTCTTTATGTAGCTAAGGACTTGAAACACTAATATTATATGTGATCGTTTAACAATAGCATAAGCTAGTGGAATGGTTCCATCCCCGACGGCATAAATACACCCCCAGAGCCTGACCCTCTCTCCGAAGAAGTATACCCATGATCATCAAAGTATCATTAACTACTATCACCACCAACTACAAGCTCAATCTAACACATAACCACCAATCTACATTCTGAAGAAAAAACTTATCTATCTACCTGCCTACCTGCCTATCTACTCCGCCACTAAGCTCTCTCTCTAACACGGTACGTTCCCTAATTAACTAGAATCAAAGCCAAAACCATGCCTCGAGCTAAAGCCAAAAGCCGTCGCGCCCAAGCCAACGAGGGGGTTCCCCCGACCCACGAGGGAAAACCCAATATCCGGGCGCAGAAACAACGCGACCAGACCCGCGCCGCGCGCTGTTACCGGCGGCTCAGTATGCGGATAAAGAAGAAGAAGAGGACGATGGAGAACGATAAAGTAAGTCTACGAACTCGATCTAATTCGTGCTCATATAATTTCCCCAGATCGATGTTGTTCGGATAGGTATGGTGAGTTTTGGAGGGAGGGGGAGGGATAGTCTGCTGCTCCTCTCGTCGCAGTTATATGCACATATCAGAGACATATTGGTTCGCTGTGTCTGTTTCGATATTATGCGAAAAGTTTTTCATATGTTTCTCCTCTGCCTGCCACCTATGCAGTAGTCGACAATTACATTGGTCTCGGAAATATCTTCCTGTATGAATTCGATACAGCAGTTGGATTGTAAGATAGTGTTTTGTGCTAAATAAATAGATGTTTTACACCGTCCCAATCATCGTTTATGACATGGGCGATTTCCTTTTACAACAATAAAGTAAGGGATCGGTAGCTCAGTGGTAGAGCGTGGGATTGCAGTTCATACCGCAACTATCCTAAGGTCACGCGTTCGACCCGCGTTCGGTCCTAATTTTTTCTTTTCTTTTTTTCTTGTTAAGAACTATAATTATAGCTTACTTTTTACCTTTCCCGTGTGTTGTTAGATTCGTTGTCTACCAACTTAAAGCGAGGCCTATATCCTGCTACCTGTTGTATATATAAGCTTCGACAATATTATTGGATGAATTACCTATAATCAGACATATGGAAAAGTTTTCTAGAAAAAAATTGTAGTTGTAATTAGATATCTATGTGTATACATTATAAGAACGTAGATATCTCGGCCTTAGACTTTAGAGGCTGGAGATACCTACAAATATCTCATCTTGACTCCTTGGTCTCTCTCTCTCCGTGCGTCTATTGCTGATGTGGGTCTGACATAGGCGACCACAGCGACGGGCCTGGGGACTCAAGCGGCAAGTCCCTCCCATCCATGGGTGAGACCCGGGTAGACGGGACGGCGTTGCCTTCCTCAGCACTTATCCTCCTTCGGCGAGCCCAGGACAGGCCGAGGTGGGGCAAGTCCTTCCCCCGGTGGAGGCCAAGCCAGACGGCGAACACAGCGACTGTGCAGGGCAGCGTGAAGGCCCAATAGACCCAGAAATTGCCCTGGATGACGTCGCCTGGCTGGCCCCACTGGAGGGATGGGACGGCCCAGAGGGCGGCGAAGTACGTGCCTGGGAGGAAGAGCATAGTCTGTGGTGCATGGGGTTTTAGTTTATGTGATCAAAATACCAAGTTATGGGCGTATTATGAGATGGGTATGTGCTACAGGTGCTGCGTCTATTTCGGAAGAACGTGGAAATAAATGAACGTAATAATATTAAGAGGAGGGAAGAGATGCTAGACGAAGAACGATGTTCTTCAAAGGGGAGAGGGGGGGATTACCATAACGGCTATCGTCTTCATAGACGAAGTGTCTTTTTTCGCTGCCTCGGCTAGGTCTTTGCTTGCTTGCGCAAGCCTCATACTGGTACGCGCATCCTGATGCGTCATGAGGGCATATACCTAGAAAGCACATGTAAATACACGGTACTTATTGGCCTGTATCCGAAAAGAAAAGGGATATTTGAAATCTGAGAGGGTGAGGGGGGTGTATAAGTTACGCACTACCGAAGACTGGCTCTTAACCCGTTCCTGGAGGTAGGAAACATAGGCACTTGAATCGTTCAGGCATCGCTGTAACGATGCCATTGTCACAGAGAACGCTTTAAGCTCTTCACAACACTGTGGCCTGAATATCTCGGTGGCATAACTGTCTACCTCCGCCATTTGGGTGGCGAGGTGAGTTGCTATAGAAAGTGCGATTGCGATGTGACGTGACTGGTTGGCTAGTTTAACCTGGACAGACCCGATGTGCTTTGAGGCCTGTGTCAATTCTTCCATTGATGCTTCAACATCGAGTTTAACGTTTCCGTAGAAGCCGTAGCCCGTTACCCCTTCGAGCTTACGGAGTTCGATTAGGGATATATACGTGCTCCGGTCCAACCAGTTGCTGAGATGAACAAGCACATCCCAGGCGAGGAAAAATGGCGAGTGTAGCTTAGCTGCCTCAAGCTTAACAAGTTGCTGAAAACCGTCCAGTTCGAACGACTCGGGCTTGTATCTGGATAGGAGAATAGCGCAGGTCTCCCGGGTAGACACGTCGAACGACCACATGATCGTGTACAGTGCTGTCCCTATATAGTAGGAGACCACGTCACCCTCTCTATCATAATGTAATCCATACCTGTTCGTCCTGACGAGTTGAAGGAACCGACGTTCAATCTTGAAATATTGAAATATAGTTGAGAACACATCGTGGTCAATCATGAGTTTTTCATCCTTGTTGCGGCGTATCGAGAGCAAAGTAAAGGTAGCACCCGTGTTATACGTGGGCGGCGGTAGCAGCACGGCTATGGACCTCAACTCACTCGTGTAGTAATTCATGAATGTATGACTGCCGGAAATAAACGTTTGAGCGGAAAGTACAAATTTGCGGTCTGGACTGGACTGAAACCGGTCTTGCGGTATCTCCGCGAGTTGCCGAAGCGTCTCCATCGTGAAATGACTAAGAGGAGCCAGATATATAAAGTCAGCGTAGAATGAACGACGGCTTGAGTCTATAGACCCTTGAATATATTTTTACTACGTTATACCATTGACTGTGGAATTCTTTGAGTTTCTTAACCCGGTTCAGAAGAACTATAGGATTGGTTCTTAGGTAAGCAAGGAGGGCCCTTAGAACTGACTTATTATTTTCTCACACAGTTGGGTATGGCTGCAGTTCATTTTCTTGTGCAAATAGTATCTAGATTAGGTTGAATATAATTTCCCTCATTTGCTGGTCTGGCATAAACGGAGGGTTTGCTATGTTAAAAAAAAAACCAATTAGTTGATTGTAAGCATACAGAGTCGATAGGTTAGTCTTGAAGTAAAAGTCAATATTATATATGATCTTCCCCCTATAACTTTGATTTTTCTTTCTTTCCAGTCTTGACGTGTTTGGAAAACTCCCCCTTTAGTAGGTAGTCGGGATACTTCATATCGGCATCCAATCCAACCCCCAGCCCCTTATTTCTCCACTCGGCTCCGTCCACGACGAGGACCTCTCCGTTGACATAGTTACCGGCGTCACTAAAGAGGTACACGGTAGCGTCGGCGATATCACGGATTGTACCCCATCGACCTAGTGGAATAGCCCTTCCGCTCGTCTCCTGATCCACCTTGCTGCTTGCCAACCTCTCCATGCCTTCGGTGCCGGCGATACCACCGGGGGCAATGACATTACAAGTAACGCCGTATGGGCCAAATTCGATGGAAACCGAAGCCATGATCGAATCGACGGCGGCTTTCGCTGCAGACACATGCGCTTGCAACGGCATGCCAGCATAGTGAAAGGTGGCAGAGACGAAGAGAATCCTTCCTCCCGTCAAGCCGTTAGTGCTAGGGTTAGGGTTCCGCTGGGCTGACTCGATCAAATATGGTATCGTCGCCTTGACGGTGTTGAATGTGCCCAAGACGTCGATATCCATGACAGATTTAAATCCATTGGAACTAAGTCCGGTGATGGGCGCGACAAAGTTACCAGCCGCGCCGGCACTGTAGCGTTCATGTTAGTAAATTTCCGGATAGTACCCAAAAAGAAATATTGACATGGAGGTCATACATAACAAAATCGATGGCCCCTAGCTCCTTCACACATTGCTCGGCAGCCCTTCTCAGGCTTTCTGGCTATAGAAAGTTAGTATGTACATTACAGTGCATGATCCATCTGGGTTAGACATGTGGGGTTTTACGTACATCTCGAACATCGCAGCCGCCGATGCCTATAACCTTTGCGCCATTCCGGGCTGTGGCTATATCGGCAGCGGCAGCTTCGGTTTTCTGTACGTTACGGCCGATGATACATGCGTTTGCGCCAAGGTGGACGAGTGCCCGGGTTTGCGCGCTACAGATGGTGCCAGCACCCCCGGTTACGAAGACGACGCGGTCAGCTATATATTAGGGGCAAACTACATTAGTTCGAGAAATGTAAAGAAGAGAGAGAGAGAGAAAAAAAGAAAAAAAGAAAGAAACTTCGTGTTTGGAGAGGACGGACCGAAGATGCCATCTCTCCAGACGGAGCTTAGATATTCAGATCTAGGAACGGGCATGTTTGCTTTGTGATTTATTAAGGCGCTTGTTTGATCGAAGTGGAAGAGGAAAGAAAGATGTCACGCTACTACGCTATGCTACGCTCGAGTTGGCCAGTAGGTGTAAGTATTATACATGTATTGAATTAGGTTAGTAAATTAGATAATGAAGTAGATCAAGTGCAACAAGCCATTACTTAAGTACTTTATATATAGAAAGTGTTAAAGGTTTAAAATGTCCGGTTCTTTGACCGATGCTTACGCGACACAGGTTTTTGTGTTCAGCCATACAAGGATGTTGTAGGCTGTAGCTCGGTAGAGAGCGACGGGCCTCGGCTTGTCTTGAAACACAGACCCAGATGTGGTGTACGATGTGCTGTGCCACATCTACATATTTGTACCTAAGGTAGTACCCTAGGTACCTAGATACTTAGCGTATCAAGCCACACATCTCGGGCTTAGGGATTAGGTAGGTGAGGTCATATATTCATTGACCAAAGTGTACCAATGACATCCCCCAGAAATGCCATTATCAGATCGTAGGTAGTGGTTAGCTAGTGTACCTAGTACCCTAGCCTAGGCTAAGGCTTTGTGATCGTCCCACCTCTCCACGTCTGTCCTTGTTACCTAAGTACCTTATCTCTCTTAACGCCTAACTTAATCGTAAATCGCTGCCACTACGTCTGACTTTCTCATGCGGCTTTCATCTCCCGCATCGAGCTCACACATTCACCATTTTTCTCGACATCGTTCATCAGTTTGAAGAGAGAGAAAAAATAAGAGACGATGGCATCTAAGAAGGTGTCTACCCTTAAATTTGTAGGGACCGTCTCCCTCGGTCTCTTAACAGTGAGTTTCTTTTTTTTATCATGTCTCGTTCAATATATTCGCCATCCGATTACCCCTCCCCCGCGATAGTATTCAACTATCAATTTCCTACTTATGTAGTAGCTATTTGAACGCCACTTTCACTATATAACTATTTCCATTTCATCCAAGTAGATAGAAAAATAATATGATGAGAGAGAAGGGAAAGAAAAAAAAATGAAAAATAAACTAACCTGAAAAATCATATAGGGCACATCCTATACCCTCTCGGCCCTGACAATCCCATCCCTCCTCGAGCTTCCCTCGGCCTCTGCTGCCGCTAAGACCTTTAGGTCTCTAGCATCAACAGCATCAACTCATCTTACCACCCTAACTGGCATATCCGGCTCAGCTTTTCTGCTCGCCTTTGTACTCTCACCACGCGGCTACCGACACCCCTATCTCGTCTACACCTCGCTGTTCTGCTTCGGTACCCGGTTGGCTGAAACTGTGACCCCGTACATCTTCGGCGCTCCTACTGCATCCCCCGCCGCCCAACGACGAGCTGCCCGCGCCCAAGCCCGCAGGGAGCGAGCCAACCGACGCATGGATTCCAGCTACGAAGTGCTCGGCGAGTCTCACAGCGACGATGGCGCCAGTGGCGAAGAGCTTGACGACGAAGTGAACGGCGAGGAGGTCCGCAACGAGGTCGATCTCTTCCTCCGCAACCAGCTGGTACGGACTGCTATCTCCGGCATCGGCCTGATGATGGCCATTGTGGGTATCTGGGGAGATGGTGCCCACGAGATCCCCGATGCGCTATATGTTGAGCTATAAAACTGGGACACATCATGGGGTCCAATCACGCGATCATGACAGTCGATGGCCTATCTACTATGCCTACTATAGCACTCATTTGTGATTTGCAAGGAGGAGAGAGGATGGCAAAATGCTGGGCAGATGTTCGCAACGTTACGGAATGATGTTGGATTACTGAAGAATATTCAAGGGGGTTTTGACGAATGCCTTTTTTTTTTTCACAATAGGTGTAGTATTCTGACACTCTCTCCTCTCCGCTGATCTTTTATCGTTTCATTTGTCTATGTATGTAGTACTCGGAGGGATAGGGATGATGGTTTTTGAGAATCCAAAAACAAAAGGAAGAAAAAAATAACTTATTAGAATACAAAAAACAAAAAACATTTTGGTGGACTTCATATCAACAAAATGTTGGGGCATCGGGCACGGTAGCTTCCATATGTTATATTATAAATGGTATCAAAATTCACCTTTCCGTACATTTATCTATCACTAACTACATAATGTCTTGACACAAGCCTCGGAGTATTTCGGATTCAGAATTATCTAACCTAACCTAGTATCGTGTAGCCATCCTACTCTATGATATCAAGAGAAAAGGGGTTTGAGGGCGATGCCCTCGGTATAATATCATAGATGGGTAACTACGACAAGAGGTTGTCCCTCTTAGAGTTTATGAGCATCATGGCCTTAACGTCATAACGGGAGTTTGCGGAATGCTAGAGAATAAGCACCTCAAAGTCCTCGGAATCTCAAACGACCTCGTACTCATCTCATCACCGCTTGCACCTTCCCTCGTGTCCCTAAAGTACCTAAGGCTCGGACTCGAGTCTCCTATAGCTACAAGTCTACACCCATAACACACACACAGGGGGAACTCCCCTCTCCCCTTTCACTCTTTCACTCTCTCTCTCTTCCTCTTATGTATCAAACAGGGACACAACTTAGAAAATCCAGCCATATTGTACATATACCATCTCTTCTCGTGGCCGTCCTCTCAAGATGTATTTCCACGCAGCACTCGCCCTTATGGCGGCATTGGCTTCCTCGCAGCAGTCGCTCACTCTAGCCTTAAAGCCCGGGGAATCGCTCTACGACCTCGCCCGCCGTGACTGTCCCGTCGGAAGACCTGGGTGAGTCCCTTTTCCCCCCATCTTTCTTTTTATGTGACGAAAAAGGGCGGATCCCCCTTTCCTTTCCTCTCCTCCCCCATCTCTCTTTGCCTATCTTCTCTCAGAGAATAGGGGGAGAAACAAAAGGGTGCCTGTAATGGAGCTGAACGAGCGTGAGCTTTGGTTATTCAGAGATGTAATATGAAGATAAAAAAAGTTATTCAATATGCTAGTGACTGATCCTTCCTCCCTGATAGAATCCCACAGTACCTCCGTTGCATCACCGAGTGTCGTGTCTCGAGCGAGGTCGAAGAGGAGCAGAAGAATTGTGTTGAGAAACAATGCTGTGAGCTTTTTTTTTTCTTTCTCAGTCTCCCCCCCTTTTTGTATCTCGAGTCTTCCCGAGTTTCGGAGCTTGGTTGCTAACTAAAAGCGGTCTCGAATAGCACATATTTGCAAAGAATCGGGCGAAGACAAGAAAGAGGAACGTGATCTCTAAGATAGGTAGGGGGTCGGTTTGCTACCAGTCTGGCGTGCGGGATGGTCCTTTGACTTTTGGTGGGATTCGATTGAGGCCCCTTAGTTAAGGGGGAAGACGTATCTCAAGACTTGACTTGCTACTATATAAGGGTCCTGGGGGTTAGGAGGAGTGGGGAATAATGTTGGTGGTGTATGATGATTACCACGGGTACCTAGAAATGTTCTTTATTTTGTGATGTAGTTCGTGGAGGATTTTGAAACTTCATTGTATCATTAAACTAGGAATCTTAATCCCTAAACTAACTTAGAACATGTTGTTATATTACAAACTGATGGCATACATACAAATTGGGACATCTATTTTCTACTAGTTGGGGGTCGTCAATGATGTTTTTTCTTTCTTTATTTATAACAATTCCTACCACAATCAAAGACAATAGGGTATTAATCAAATCAAATTAATTCATTGCCTCTCTCTATCCCTAGAACGCCTACGGATTTTTTGGCATTGTCCAGCAAGCCCCAAGTGACGATGTATACCATGTACGTATATCATCCCCAACCTAACGCCAACGAAACACAAAAGACAAAAGAGAAAACGAGGAGGTTTACTTACCTGACCTGTAGACACACTTACACATTTACACAGCATCTGTAGGTTAGCTCAGCTCACCGTATCCTAGAACGTCTTGCCAAGCAAGTTGTACTGGGCCCGCGCCTCGTCCTTCTGCTTCTTCTTCTCGTTGTACTTCTCGACGCGCGTCTTGTTCAGGCCGAGCCAGGTGCGCACGCCCGCGACCCGCACGGGCTCGTCGAGCTCCTCGTCGATGGCCCGCACCAGCCGCCGGCACGCGTAGACCGCTTCCTTCTGCCACCACGCCGCGCTCGCGGCGTCGAGCGCCGGCCACTCGAACAGGTCGAGGTGCTGACGCTTCTTCTTCACCTCCTTCTCCTCCCGGAGGAACCCGTCGCTGTCGTACAGCTCTTCGTCTTTGGCGTCTTCTTCGGGGACCGGCTCCGGCTCTGGGGCGCTGGTATGGCTGTCCTCGACGTCGTCGGCGGCGCTAGCGCTACTATCCTGCTCCTCCTTCTCCCCGTCCTCGGAAATCTTCAAGTTGATCTTGAATTGCTCCTCCAGCGGGGCCATCTCCTCCGCCATATCTATAAGGTTCTGGATGTACTCCTCCTTACTCATACCGAACTGCTCGATGATCGCCCAATCCTCGGCCGTGAGCTCGATGTCGAGCTCTAGACCGGGCTCGCCACCGTCCTCAGCGGGCTCCTGCTCCACTAGCAGCGACGGGTCCGGACCCTCCGGCGCTTCCTCCTCCTCCACCACCGCCGGGTCCCCCCCGTACCGCCGGAGAACACGCTTCGTGAACCCCTCTTCCGTAAGGTTCAGCCGCTGTAGGTAGTCCGTCCGGCGGACCTCCCACGTCTGCTGCCCCCCCTTGCTGCCCTCGACGCATTTAATGCACAGGTGCTGGTACTCTAGCCTTCGCTCTGCGAGGGCGTAGATCGTTTTCTTGGCCTGCGCGTAGAGGCGCCGCGACTGGAAGCCCTGGCGGCCCGTGTATTCTAGTATGTCATGCATTTTCTTTCCCTTTTAACCCCCTCTAGGAGACTCTTTCGTAAGAAGTGTTTCCGTGGAAGAGTAGCTTGGGCTTTTCTGATTTACTTGTGGATAGGAGGGGGTTGGCTAATACTTACCTTTTTTTACTTACCTTTTTTTTTTTTAACTTGGTTGATTACTTGGTGGATGGGGAGAGAGGTTGCTTGGGTTCTGCTGGATTATGAGACGATGGGAGAGGGAATTGTGCCCCCCTTTTAAGGACTCTGGAGGGACGGGGGCACACATTAATGGGGTTATGATGAGATAAAGACATTGTCTTCTTCTCTTGTATAAACAATATGGCTAGGCAGAAGATCCTTTCACAATTGTTTGAATAGATTGCGCGTGTCATATTTCAACTGTCCCCCGTGAGACACCCTAGCCATGTAGTCTTTCTTTATTCAGGGGCATAACAATGGAATTATCCAATCTTCATCTTTGTGAAAGCTGACAATGATTCTTTGTACTTTTAACATCTGTCATTTTCATCTACCAACACATGATATTCGTGCCCCTTAAATTACTATCTAGCGAAGGGCTGCGTTAGACTTGAGCTACTATCTATTGATCTTTTAACATGAAGGGTCGAACATCATGATGCTCGTAATTTACTGTTAAGGGAAAGTGCCTTTTACAGTGTATACAAGCGAGTGAGTATATTTGGCGTATTGATAAAAACGAGTCCCAAAGGTTGCGTTGTACTATACAAGACCCAGGCCTGAACATCCCCTTTATGTCACTTATCCTTACAATGACATGAATATGAGAGAGTGTAAACTTTAGTTTTGAAACTCTAACTCTAGTTTTCTACCCAGCTGTGGTAAACATCACCATACTGTATACAGCCGGATACCAATGCCTAACCCTAATGCCCACCGAAGCCCAACCATCCAACAAAGCCACCTTAAAGCCTCACCCGAATAAAGAAAAGGAATAAAACAGGACGGAAAATAAAATAAAGACAGGGGTATCTTGCACATACACACACTATCTTGTATCTTCCTGGCAAAAACAAATCAAGCAAGCCGCCGACCAGTCCCGGACTTCATCCCATCCCAACCCCATGCAATGACGGGGTATAGGTTATACAAACTCCAACCCATACTCACTGGGTATCCGGGAATAATAAAAAAGAAAAGCAAAAGAAAACGCATACTGAAGCTCAACCCAATATGTAGCTCCGACCTTCCCACCTTTCAACTCTCCCGATACAGCCTCATAAGCTCAATGCGCATCTTCTTCCGCGCATCCGCATCATGCGCCCTCGCATTCTCCAGCTCCGCAATGCGGTTCTCCGCCCTCTTGATGGCCTCGCGGGCGGCGTCGCGGCCGCGCTCGAGGCCCCTCGCCTTCGCCGCGTGGCGGTCGAGGGCAACCCTCACGGCTCGGAGCACCGGCTCATCGATAGGCTGATCGCGCAGAAGCGCCATGACCTCGCTTGTGAGGGTATCCCCCGCGCTGGGGGTAGTGTGCTGTTGTTGCTGAGAGGAAGAGGGAGAGGATGAGGAGCCGGAGGACGAGGAAGGCTGCGATGAAGACGAGGATAAGTCGTCGGTGCGCTGCCGCTTCGTGGCGCTGGATTCGGGGACGGCGAAGAGGACTCGCCGCGTGGGC
Organism: Camillea tinctor; assembly: GCA_022578605.1. Lineage (NCBI taxonomy): Eukaryota > Fungi > Ascomycota > Sordariomycetes > Xylariales > Graphostromataceae > Camillea > Camillea tinctor. The sequence continues at coordinate 124,557 of MU394073.1, read as the reverse complement.
CGCTCGGTGAGGGGGGTGGGGATCCCTTCGTCAACGGCGGCAGACCGCGGTGCTGCGGCGGGGGTGGCGAGGGCGTCGCGGTAGCGGGTCGACTGGTCTGTTAGGGCTACGAGCTCTTCCTCCTCGCCGGAGGAGAAGTCGCCGTAGTCATCTTCTTCTTCATCCCGCTTCCGTTTGGACCCGGCGCAGGGTGCCTCCTTACGCGCAGCTACGGTCCCGAGTTTGATATGGGAAGGAGAACTTTCCTCCTTCGCCTCCTTTTGGGAGTTACTGACTGACGCAGATTCTCCCTGAGCGACTCCCAGCTCGGCCAGCTCTGCGGCGCCACTGATGGGCGTCTTTTCCGTCCAATGCCGCTTCTCCTTCCGCGGGGTGATGCTCTCGTGTAGCGTCATTTGTTTTAATATGCCTCGACGACTGGGCGTCCCAAAGAGTGCACTGGTTTCTCTAGCACGTGCGTCTTCCGCCCAAAGCCAAAAGTCGCACTGGTTTTCCTTGCCGCGCTCGCGTGGACAGGTGTAGAAGGACCGGCCTCGGTTCTCGGTATCACGCTTGACGGTGAACTGGAGGGCGGCCAGACGAGGTTGACAATTGCCTAGACAAAGACGCAGACAGAGACAGAGACAGAGACAGAGCATTAGCAGGAGAACAAAGAGACCGGTTATCAGCCTCCGATAGGCTAGACAGAAGCAAGAACTAAAGCTAATTACTCACAGAGCCATGTACCGTTCCGAAAGACCCCATTAGGTGGAACCTTAGACGGTGTTCCAGTAGTAGTGGCAGCAAAGGCGGCGGAGGTGGAGGGACCCGGCTGAGACGGTTCCATGATGGCGTTTGGGGTAAGGTGGGTAGTGATGATATGATTGAAAATACGTCAATGAGAAAAAGAAAGGAAGAAAAAAACTAGAAATCAAAATGCACTTTTTGGGTTCATGATGAGAGTAAGTAGGTAAATTGGTAGGTTATATGTAGGTAGTGTAAATAAATGAGAGAAGAATTTCAAACGGGAAGTGGAATCTTCTTGAGATATGTTTGGGGGGGGGGGGGGGGGGGGGGGAAAGAGGTAAGGGTTGGATTAGTAAAAAAACAAAATAATCCAAATTTATTGGCACATTTAAAAACTTTGATTTGACAGAAAAAAAGGGATCGCG